>CACVCL010017860.1:50000-147053 GCA_902729485.2 Mus minutoides | reverse complement strand
AACTTACTTTGTAGACCAGGCTGGCCTCGAACTCAGAAATCCGCCTGCCTCTGCCTTCCGAGTGCTGGGATTAAAGTCTTGTGCCACCACGCCCGGCTTCTCTCTCTCTTTAAGACAGGCTCTCACTATGTATCCCTAGAAGCCTGGAACTCACTATGTAGACAAAGTTGGCCTTGAATTCACAAAGTTCTGCTTATTTTTGCCTCCCTAGTGCTGGGATTAAAGGGCCATGCCACCACTCCTGGATTTGATTTTTAGTGTTTCATATGGCCTAGGCTAGCCTCAAACTTGCTATGTGGCTGAAGATGGCCTTGAACTCCTAATCTTCCTATCTCATCTCTCAAATTCTGCCATTGTGCCTGTCTTATGAATGTATATTTTTGTCAGGATATATCCCCAGTCATATTAAAAGGATAGAATCAGATGGTCAAGTGAGTTTGGCCATATATGGTCTATAGAATTTAAGGAGGTTCATTAGCAAGTTTTTGCAATTTAATGTCTTTGAATATACTTTGAAGTTCTCAGAGGTTGGACAAACCACAGATGGCCTTCCAACCTTTTAAAATCCTGATATCAAACAGCACTTAAGTTTCTGTATTCTTTAGGAGGCAGTGTTCCATGGAATTCACTCTGGCAAAGACTGGCTAGATGGTTTCTACACGATTCCTCTTTGCCTTTCTGGCTCTGTGACTTTGCTGTTCGGGGACTCCGAGAACTTTCTCTTCAGTTACTCACATACAGACTTCCTGTCCTCTTTAGTTTTAGACAGTCTTCCTCCGTACAGCAGGTTAGCCTGGAACTTACTAACCTTCTGTTGTCGCTTCCACAGTGCTGTGATGAAGCCCACTGTCCTTTCTGTCTCAAAGCCCTTTTGTGTTAAGGTCTGTGACGTACAGCGAGAAATACTTCCTGTGGTTCAACTGCCCAAAGAGTGGATGAGACAACAGGACGGTGGGTTTCCTTTCTTCAGACCTGAACAGTTTTACTGTCATGTCCCAGGTGAATCTGGTTTCTAGGTTCCAGGTTTTTTAAAAAAGATTTATTTATTTATTATCTGTAAGTACACTGTAGCTGTCTTCAGACACTCCAGAAGCGGGAATCAAATCTTGTTATGGATGGTTGTGAGCAACCATGTGGTTGCTGGGTTTTGAACTCAGGACCTTCGGAAGAGCAGTCGGCGCTCCTAACCACTGAGCCATCTCTCCAGCCCTGTTTTTTTTTTTTTTTTTTTTTTTGAGACAGGGTTTCTCTGTATAGCCCTGGCTGTCCTGGAACTTTGTAGACTAGGCTAGCCTCGAACTCAGAAATCTGCCTGCCTCTGCCTCTCAAGTGCTGGGATTAAAGGCATGCGCCACCACGCCTGGCTTGTTTGTTTTTTAACTTCAGGAAAAGTTTACTTTGGCCAGGTAAGAAAAGCAGGTCAGGAATGGAATCTTCTGCCAGATTTGGTGTTCTGTAGTCCTCCCACTCGGAAAGACTTAAGGCAGGAGGATTATGAACTTGAGGCCAGGACGGCAAGAGAAACATACAAACTTCCCAGAGACACGAAATCTTTAAGTCAAGAGGAACATTGTTTTTTTTTTTTTTTTTTTTTTTTTTTTTGCCTCTTGTGTGGTCAGCTCTGAGAATGAACTGGTTAAATCCTTGTTGGATTTTCAGCTGGCAGAAGTAGGCAGGGTCCTACCCATAGACCAGAAGATGAGCTATAATCTAACTTCTTTAAGGAGAAAAGCTTAAATCTGTGCCTGATAATTACTAAGGGCTGAGAATGTGTGTATCCATGTGAGGATGCCTGTGTTTTTGAAATAAGGTCTCTAGCTCAAGCTTCCTTATATATCCAAGGATGACCTTGAGCTAGGTTTCCCTGCCTCCATCTCCTAAGCAGGGTATTTCAGGCACCTGCTGTCTTGCCGCCTGGAGTATTTATCGCACAAATGAGTACAGTGACCTGGCTCTTGTAGCCCATTATCCTGAATTTGTTCATAGCCATACTGGTACTTTTCTTATTTTCCACCCCTGAAATCTGCTCCTCTGTTCTCTGCCATAGGAACTGACTCCAACACCCATCTGTTTATTTAAACAAGAATCTAAAAACATCCCTGACTCACTCCTCTCCTCTCTGAGCTGCCTGACGCGTGCAAGCCAACAGGAAGCCACATTCTCTCCAGTGTGACTCCGGCTCCTCTTCTTTTTTCTGCTACTGTCAGAGCGGCCATGACACCATCACCTCGCACCAGAATTGCGTTACTAGTGGCTTTGACCTGCTCTTCTGTGATGCTATGGTCCAGTTTCAAACCCTCTTCCACCTGCCGGTAGTGGGACCTTTTCAAAACAGAAATCTAATCTCAAAGTACAACAAAACAGAAAACAGGCTCACTGCTCTTTGGCACCATCTAGGGGACAAGATGGAACAGAGGCAAGAGATGGTGGCGGTGGGGGTGGGGTTAGGGAGAAGGAAGTGTGGGCGGGGCTGGCCCTGGCTCCCGCCAGGGGCAGGGTAAAAAAAAAAAAAACTGAAAGGCTGTAGGATTTTTAGTTTCCTCTGGGCTGGACATAATTGTATACACATCTCCCTGTTCTCCACGCAGGTCTTTGATGGCTGGGGTCTGAGGGTTTCCAGCATCCTGAGCGCTGTTTCAAAACTTCAATTATCTGGTGGAAAGTCAGGCAGGAGAAATTGCCTTCTTGAAGGTAACATCTGCCTGCAGGTTTAGAGCAGATTTAGGCGCACAAAACAGTCACTAGAGGGAGGAAAAGGCAAGCGAACAATTCAGGCTTTCTTAGGTCTCCAGAAGGCTTCTCCTAGAGTCAAAACACTGGAATCCCCTAGAGGAACCTTAAAAACCATAGATGCTCGTCCTAGCCTTAAAGATCTTGCTGGCTGAGGTTTTGACTAGATGGTCCCAAGGGGCAGCCAGGGTTTACAACCGGAAGGAAAGAAGGAAGGAAGGAAGAAGAATGAGGAAGGGAAGGAAGGAAGGAAGAAGGAGGGGCTAGGAAGGGAGAGAGGGAAGAGAGAATGAACGCTTCATCTTAATAAAGACAAAAATTCTAATGTGTTCAGTAGGACCACACGAAGACCACCGTGAGGTCCTCCTGTCTGTATTCCCACCATCACGGGCTCCAGTGTTTGACATTCCAGTCACACAGCTCTATGTTCCCTTCTTCAAACCCATCCTACTCTTCCTGGACACAGACTTGCTAACTCCCTGGCTTTTTGCCATCATAGCTCTGGTCCCTCATCTTTCATATTTTCACTCTCACTTTCCCAGCATGCCTTTCAGACCGCTCTAGAGCATCCCCTGTGTCCTCCAAGCACCATCAGCTGCACTGAACATTTGACCAGAACTTTTACTATGAGTCATTCTAGCTAGGGCTTCATGAAGATAAAATCTGCATTTAAACTTATTACTTATTATATAATAATTATATATAATATATTAATATAATAACATGTAATAAGTATATTTTATATACTTATTATGTGTTATTACTTTTTAATATTAGATATTTTCTTAATTTACATTTCAAATGCTATGTTATTACTTAAGATGGAACATGCACACACATATGCGCCCATACACACATATGCATGGAACATGCACACACACACACACACACACACACACACACTTAAAATAGGTTTTCCTACTAAAGCCCAAGCTAGCCTAGAACTAGCTATATAGACCAAACTGGCCTTGAACTTGTGATCCTCCTGAAGAGGGCCTATCTTGTGGGATTGGCATTTGGTTCATGAATGCACAGGGATCTTAGTATGCTGGGCAAGTGTCTACCACTTAACTATAAGCCCAGCCTTAAGGTATTTTAAAGTTACATATAGAAATAGATATGTCGGATACATATAAAGCTAGATGAAATTCCACTGAGCATTGGATGCATTTGCAAGAATTTTCTTTACAGATTTTGTATTCTAAAACTCAGTAGCAAAACACGGTATGGAAAGATCAGCACGGGGAGTGACCACTAGAGGGCAGGAGAGGCAAAGGGATGCAGGCCAGCCTGCCAGCCCCGAGCATGGATGTCTTGCACATTCTCAGAGCCGGGATTTTGGGGCCCGTTTCAAAGTCATCCAGAAAACTCCAGGATCAAGAAGCCAAAGATGTCTCCTTTGCAATCCCTAGTGTGCAGAGAGACAGCTTGCTGTCGCCTTCCTTAACTGTGCTGAGCAGACACAGGCAGGATAGTAAGCACGAGCCATTTTAGGAATACTCAGGGATGTGAAGAAGGCACTTGTCCAGAAGTTGCCTAGACTGGATCTCAAGAACAGGCAAAAACTGAAGATTCGGAGCTATCTATAGTCTGAAGCTGGGGGTCTCCTACCTTTCTCCTGTGTCTATTGTGCTCAATGCCCCTCCTTCCTCCCCCTCCCTTCCTCCCCTTGGCACTGGGGATCAAACCCAGGGCCTTGTGCATGTCAGGCAAGCACTGAGACGCTGAGCTGCATTCCTCCCAGCTATTTAATTTTCCAGACACAGTCTTGCTATGTTATGTAGTCCAGGTTGGTCTGGAACTCTTGCATCAGCTTCAGGTTCCAAATTTTAGGATTGCAGGCAGAGTGCCCTTCTGTGATCAGCTCAGCATACAATGACTGAAGCAATGGATCTGAGAGGTCATGGACCAAACCCTCTGGAACTGGCAACTGACAATAAGCCAAAGTAAATTCTCCTCCTCCTTCTCCTCCCCCTCCTTTTCCTCTTCTTTTGTTTTGTTTTGTTTGAGACAGATTTTTTTTTTCCTTTGTGTAGTCCAGCTGTTCTGGAACTCACTCTGTAGACCAGGCTGGCCTTGAATTCAGAAAGATTTGTCTCTGAAATCTTTACTCCTTTAAGTAGGTTGGCTCTGGTGGTTTTTCCCAGTGACAAAATAGTGACACAGAGGTCAGTGGGCTGCCTGTGTCCTGCTTGCTACAGTCAGCAGTGTGGGTGAGGTAACAAGGTTACAACACACCAGCCATAGCAACTTTATAATGGAGCTACCTCAGAAGGAAGACAAGCAAATGGACAGTGTCAGGAAGCCATGGCCAACCCAGCTGAGCAGCTCTAGGCTGAGCTACCTTTCCCCTCCCCTCCTTCTCCTCCTCCTCCTCCTCCCCCCTCCTCTTCTTCCTCCTAATTCCTTATTTATTTATTTATTTATTTATTTATTTATTTATTTTGAGACAGGGTCTCTCTGTAGCTCTGGCTGTCCTAAAATTTACTATGTAGACCAAGCTGGCCTCCAACTCACAGAGATCCTCCTGCCTCTGCCTCTGGGTGCTGAGATTAAAGGCATGGCTACCGCAGCTGGCTAATCATCTTTCTTATTGGCTACTGCAGATACAACACCCTTCGTTTATTCTAGATTTAAGGGCTTTGTGGCTGATACCTTTGTACTAATTCACTTACAAACCATGTCCCCGGGCAAGTCAACCTCTGAGCCTCAGTTTCTATGTCTGTAAAATGGGATGGTACTACCTACAGGGCTCTAACAGGCTTGAGCATGGCAAACGTAGGCCCAAATCTGGCAAGCATGGCATTGATAGGTTTTGCCCTTTTCCTCTCCCTTGCTAAAAGCTGTTAGATTGCACTCTTTTTTTCTTTTTTTAGACAGGGTTTCTCTGTGTAGCCCTGGCTGTCCTGGAACTCACTCTGTAGACCAGGCTGGCCTCGAACTCAGAAATCCGCCTGCCTCTGCCTCCCGAGTGCTGGGATTAAAGGCTCGCGCCACCACACCCGGCTATAAAATTACTTTTGTTGCTACTTCTTAATTGTAATTTGGCTGCTGTCATAAATCAGGTTGAGATCCAGAGTCTGAGTCCTGCCTGAGCCATAGAGCAAGATGCTGTTTTACCCCTACTCCCACCCCCAGGAATAAAAACAAACAAGCAAACCAACAAGCCTGTAGGTGGCTGGTGCAGCCTTGGTGGCATGTTTAAGTGCTCTGTGGCTGAGTGTGATGGCACCCAGCAGTATCCCAGCACTTTGAATGCAGATACAGGAGAGTTGCTTATTCAAGGCTATCCTGGACTATACAGTGAGAGCTAGCTGAGGGCAGGTGGGGGGAGTTCCATACTTTCCACAAATTACTTCACTGCAAATGCTGAATTAAGAATCTGCGTTCAGGGGGCTGGAGAGATGGCTCAGTGGTTAAGAGCACTGACTGCTCTTCCAGTGGTCCTGAGTTCAATTCCCAGCAACCACATGGTGGCCCACAATCATCTGTAATGATATCTGATGCCCTCTTCTGGTGTGTCTGAAGACAGCGACAGTGTACTCACATATATAAAATAAATAAATGAATCTGAAAAAGAGGAAAGAAAGAATCTGTGTTCAGGACCTGCTTGTGGCTTGGTGTTATGTGGCAAGACTTTTTCTAGAGACACAGAACACACATATCTATTTACTCCATATAGGGAGTCCATGACAGACCAAAGTAGAGATACCACCAAACTCCAACTTGGTGAACCAATGAGTTTTATTGGGGTTGTCATAATTGATTAACTCACTCTACTCCCTCCAGCAGCAGCTGCAGCTGGAGTTCCTCCCTACCTGCCCGAAAGCTCTGGATTCTCAAATGAAACACACACACACACACACACACACACACACACACACACACACCCTTATATTTAATATGCCTTAAACAGCTCAATGGCTGGGCCACTTTACTCCTCCACTTGGCTAGCACACTCTTCCCCTTGATATTCCAGAATGCTTCTCTTCTCTTACTAAAACTTATATTCTATCCTGGCTGCCCCAGACCCAGGCCTGCAGCCCTCCTGGGCCACAATTCCCTAACTCTTACATGTTGGTAATCTCTCTGTCTCTCTGTCCAACACTTTTCAGGCCTGGACCTTCTCCTTCCCCGGCATGGTGCCTTTTTCCTCCTCTTTCGTCATGACCCAACAGTCCTAGAACTCTCTGTCTTCCTGCCCAGTGATTGGCTGCCAGCAACTTTATTTACCAATCAAAGCCAACTGGGAGCAGGGACCCTCAGCATCTTAAAAGCAGATGTGCAGATCCTGTGTGATTTTGGAAACCTAAATAACATAATGCATTAAACCAAATCCACAACAGGTTTACCTATAGGAATATGGTTAAGGAAATGACTCAAAGACAGCCAGCTGCATCACCAAAGCCCACCCCAGCACGGGTGACAGCTCACAAAATCTGGGAAACCTGGAGTGCACTACACAGCCTGCAGGCTGGTCAACATGCTGGAGAGTGTCCTTTCTGAGGGGCTCAGCTGGTCTAAGCCCCTTTCCAGTAGCTCCCCTGGTTTCCCCTTCTTCCAGGCAGCTGGCCCTGTCTCTGAATCTTTGTAGTTTGGCTTGTCTGAGAGTGACTGAGCAGTTTTATTGCTTATTCTGATAGGGAGGGGCATAGTGAATCTGGTCACTTTCAGGAACTTCCTGAAGCTATTTTGAGATGTTTTCCTCTCTGCTTCAAGAGCTTCCCTTCAGGATGGAATGCTTCACTTCGATCTTTGAGGAAAGAGTTAGACAACAGGTGAACAGCTTTAGTCCTAGCACCTTGGGGGCAGATGCAGACAGATCTGTCCTAGTTCAAGGCTATCCTGCTCTATCTAGTGAGTTTAAGGTCTGCCAGAGTTACTAGTGAGGCTCTGTCTGAATGCCACTCCCATCTAACTGTTTATCTATGCTGGGTATGGGACCTGGGGCCTTGCACTTGCTAAGCAATGCACTTAGCCCATGAGCTGTATGGTGGGCCCCCAAGGCAGTATTTTCATTATCTGCATTGATGAGAGAAAGTTTGCAGCGCTAAGGGTCTAGTTCCTGCACACTCAGCTGAGTCTCTCTAGTTATTATTGATCGAAGCATGTATATTATAAAGGAGTCTGCTACATCAGGGTTTTAGTGTTGGAGTTTAGAGACATATCCTGACACCAGTAACCACGAGCAGGGAATGGGATGGCAGAGGAGAAAGCATCCGAGACCCGAGGTTCAAGTTCTAAGCCTCTGACGCAGATGCCTGCAGGGGACAAGCTGGTGACCATAAGTTCTGGTGCTTTCTGTACTGGAGAAGGGGTCCCCAGAGCCCCATTGACTTCTTTCTAATGAGCTAGGTCAGAAAAACATGGTTGCCCATGAGGATCCTCCCCCACCCATGATTATGCTGGTCTTTACTTATTTAGAATCATCTACTAGGGAATACTAGCTGAAAAATTAGGGAATGATGTAGTTGGTTGGACTTTAATATTTAATTCAGATAATGCCACCTGGGTCTACTATGGAATATTCAGGTACTACAACATTTGTGGTGTGTGTGGGGGTGGGGGAGTAGTCTAGTGTATAATCCACTTCAAATTCAATGAAAATCAATTTCAGAATTTAAATGAATCCCACCCTTTTCGTATTACAGTTGTAGCACTAATGGGCCCTTATTATGATCTGCTGCTCTAGGGCAAAGGCGTTGTTAAAGCACCTACCAGAAAGTCCTTCCATGAAATGGTGCATGTTAGAAAGAGACGGGTTCTTCTTCTCATGGGTAAAAACGAACAAATGAACAAACACTTTGATCACATGATCACAGGAAGCACACTATGTAGCCGGGATGTCTTGGAACTTGCTATGTAGTCCAAGCTGGCCTCTAACTTGCAGCAATCCTCCTGCCTCTGACTTTTTGAGTCCTGGGAATGCATTGCCACTCCTGGCTGGAGGTAGATGCTTTGTTAGTTTGAGTCACAGTCTTGCTATGGAGTCCTGGCCTGGGACTCACTATCAAAACCACGGTGGCAGGAGCTGGAAGGAATCCCCCTTACTTCTGCCTCCTGAGAACTGAGATTACAGGGGTGAGTGAGCCACCACACCTGGCAGTAGAGATAGACTTTTTTTTTTTTTTTTTTTCCGAGACTGGGTTTCTCTGTATATCCCTGACTGTTCTGAAACTCACTCTGTAGACCAGGCTGACCTCGAACTCAGAAATACACCTGCCTCTGCCTCCTCCCAGGTGCTGGGATTAAAGGCATGCGCCACCACTGCCCGCGAGATAGACTTTTAAAAAGGGTATTTTTGAAGAGAGAGAGAGAGAGAGAGAGAGAGAGAGAGAGAGAGAGAGAGAGAGAGAGAGAACCACAGATCCCTTAAATTTCCAGAGAAGATACAGCTATGATATCTATATAGGTTCCTAACAAATAGTGATTATCGGCCTTGGAATTTCAATGGTTTGTTTCTTCACAGGTTTTCATTCACCAATTTCTTTTGCTTATTTGGTGAATGAGCGCGTGTGTATTTATGTAATGGTTAAAAAGAGATTTATTGATTTTTATTTTTATGAGTGTGGGTGAGTGCTTGCCTGTATTTATGTACACTGTGGGCATGCGTGGTGTCTATGGGAGTCAAAAGAGGCTGCTGAATCCCCTGGAACTGGAATTACAGACTTGTCAGCTGTCATGTGGGTGCTGGGAATCAAACCCAGGTCCTCTGCAAGAGCTGCTCAATGCCTTTAGCCCCCGAGCCACCTATCTAACCCCATATAACACGCTTTGTGTGTGAATCCCTTGGGGTCTAAATGGTCCAGCACAAGACCCACTGGTCATGGAGGTCATAGGTTGTTCATATACCACTGCAGTAATCCAATAGCTAACTGAAATTCCACTTGTGGCGAATGCATTCTTCTCTGGGATAGCAACAAAGCTTGTTCTGAGGACGGCCTGTGGGAGCTGAGGTCTCAAGGATGACGGTGGGGGTGGGATACAGTGGTATAGTATGTGTTCGGCATGCACAAATCTCAAGTTCAATATCTGGCACCAAACTGCCTCCTCCCCTGTCCCATTTTTTTTTAAACTTCTTAATGGTTCTTTGTGAATTTCCCATCATGCGCCCCAATCCCACTCTTCTCGCTGTCCTCTTGTCCCTACCTGCCCTCCACCATTGTGACCACCCACACAACAGAGAAAAAGAAAACCTCTTTGTAGAAGCTGTAGCGTGTCTTAGCGTGTCTCACAGTGTGTGTGTGTGTGTGTGTGTATGTGTGTGTGTGTGTATGTGTGTGTGTGTGTGTGTGTGTGTGTGTGTGTATGTGTGTGTGTTTATCTTCTTTTGTCCATACTTCTTTGCTTGAGAATATTCATTTAGTAGCTTGTTGGTCTAGTATGAGGTCTCTGGCTTCTGTTACTCTGTCAATACTGGAACTTCATCAGGACTCCTCTCAGATATCCTGCTCCCGCTGTTGACCTGTGCTGTGGAGATTTTGTAGGTTTGGATCTGTGGGATTGGGCCTCTTCTGTAGGTTTGGATCTGTGGGATTGGGCCTCTTCTGTAGGTTTGGATCTGTGGGATTGGGTCTCTTCTGTAGGTTTGGATCTGTGATATTGGGTCTCTTCTGTAGGTTTGGATCTGTGGGATTGGGTCTCTTCTGTAGGTTTAGATCTGTGGGATTGGGCCTCTTCATGTGTTTCAGCAGTTCATCAATGCGGTAGATGGGATAGGCTAGTTCAAAGCCCTGGATCCCACCTCAGACAGACACACAGACACACAGACACACAGACACACAGACACACACACACACAGAGAGAGAGAGAGAGAGAGAGAGAGAGAGAGACAGACAGACAGACAGACAGACAGACAGACAAAGAGAGGGACAGAGAGACCAGAGAGCCAGAGAGCTAGGCAGAGACTGAAAGACAGAGACAGACAGAAAGTGATAGAGGCAGAGACAAAAACAGAGAGACACACAGAAGGTGTTAGATCTCATCCGTTTCAGAACATGTGCCCAGTGATATGAAACCTCCCTCACCCTCTAAGAGGCCACAGTGCCTCTGGACACTGGAGACCAAGTTTTTAACACAAGGAGCTTTGGGACCATTTAATGCTCAGCTGTAAGGGCAGAGGACAGGAACTTGAATCAGGCCAGACCCCTCCTTGCAGCTGGCCAGCTTCTCTCAAGAACGGGTGGTACACAGTGTCCTCTGGGGGCTGAGGCTATCCACACTGAACCAGGCCCACTCCCTGGTTTGATCACAAAAGCTCAGTGGCTGCCCAGCAAGGTGCCACCAGCAATCCCTCTTAAGGAAGAAGAGACTCCATTTTTCACAACATCCTCATGGAATTCCTGAAGCCCCCCTGGTGGATGTTTTGAAAACATGTGGATAATAGTTCAGAACACACATAGGCCAGAGTAGTCGAGAGAGGATCCTCCCACACCCATGATTATGCTGGTCTTTACTTATTTAGAATCATCTAATAGAGAATACTAGCTGAAAAATTAGGGAATGATGTAGTTGGTTGGACTTTAATATTTAATTCAGATAATGCCACCTGGGTCTACTATGGAATGTTCAGGTACTACCTCACTTGTGGTGTGTGTGTGGGGAGGGAGTAGTCTAGTGTATAATCTACTTTAATATATACATATATAATTATATAAAATATAATTATGTAATTATAATATATTATAATTACATAATTATATTAAATATAGCATTATATTAATATAATTATGTAATTATAATATATTATAATTACATAATTATATTAAATATAGCATTATATTAATATAATTATGTAATTATAATATAATATATTATAAATATATATAATATATATTGAACATATGTATTATATCTATCTATCTATCTATCTATCTATCTATCTATCTATCTATCTATCCCTCCTTTCATTCATCCATTCCTCAGGCAACATTTATCTCCTGTGTGATTAACCAAACAATATTCTTGGCTCTTGTTTTAAAAGCAGTTTATTTTTAAGTTTTTTGAGATATGGTTTTGTTTATGTAGCCAAGGCTGGCCTCAAACTCACAATTCTCTGTCTTTACCTTCAAAGTGCTGAGATTTATAACAGTGACTCACCATTCCTGGATTGACAATCTCCCCTCTCCCTCTCTCTCTAGCTTTGTCCTCTCTCTCTCCTGTCCCTGACACCTAACAGGGTCTCAGGTAACCCAGCCTTGGGTCTTGAACTTTTGACATAGCTGAAGATGTCCTTGAACTTCTGATCTTACTGTCATTACTTCTTGTGCTACAATGATAAAAATGTGCCCCACCACACCCGGCTCTATAGATTTTCTTAACTCCTCTCAACACCCGTTTGTAGCCTGAGTAGGAATCCAGAGATTTTTTTTTTTGTGTGTGACAGAGAGCTGGGCATCTGTCACAGTCCTCTGATTTTCTACTGTAAATGCAGACTGTACCTTCTGTCATGGCTGCTTGGTAGACCCCAGTAGTAAACCTCAGTAGATAGCAAAAGCCTGCCACTTCTCACACTGACAGAATTCAGCTGATAGCAACAGGATTCTGTGAATGTCTCCAGGTAAGAATTTGTTGCTGGGCATAAAACAAAGCCAAACCCAACCCAAAGCCCTCTCCTTCCTACATCTGCCCTGCAGGAAGGCTGACACAACAGAAATGGAAAACAGTTGGCATAGGCATAAAATTCTATGTCAGATGGAAACTTGTAAAACAGAAAAATGGATTTCTTGGGGGTAAATGTAACTTGCTTTGACAATACTGTTTTTATGAAAAGCATTCTGCAGATATTATGGTCATTAAAAGTAGCAAGGACTTTTTCATTTTGAGGGGGGATGGAGGTTCTTGATGGCCTATTCCCCCGGACCCCTGCAAACATTCCCCCTTCAGATCCATATTCAAGTTAATCATCAATGGGAAGCCAGAGCTGATATTGGAAAATCATTCTCTTACAAACGGAAACTATTATAATTTAAATGGGCACAAATGAAACCGCACATTTTCAGAAGGGGATCAATGCAAACCACTTTATTAGAAAATATAAATCACTTTTTAATTTCAAATGCAACAAGAAAAGAACTCATTTTTTTTCTGTTTCATTGAAATTGATTGGTACACCTGCAGAGAAAAAGCAGCTTTATCATCTCGTTATCAGCCAATTAATATGCAGGCCTAAATGTGAATACTATTCCAGTTAACTAGAGGCAGATGATTTTATTGAAGTCTTAATAGACTAGGAAAAACTGCCTTCCACCCTGCTTAATGAGGTCAGCAGAGGAAGAAAAAAAATCACAAGTGCAGAACTTGGAATGGGTAGTGTCTAAAACTACTTCTCTAAGTGTTTGGGCCACAGAGAAATGGAGGCATGGGGCTCCTCTGAAAGCAGAGCCACACAGCAGCAACATGGCGCAGGGAGGAGAAACCAGGGCGCTGAGTTTTCTTCTCTGGGTTTGATTTGGAAGTTGGACTCCCTTGCTGTTCAGGATCCGACAGGCTTTTGTCCTTGGCCCTGTCTCTGTTTTGATCTCGGTTGAACAGAACTGCAAAGTAAGTAATGCCCACGTGCCTGCTTTCACGTGCCTGCTTACTGCTCTTCCCTTTTCTTCTTTCTGTGCTTGTTTCTGGCCTGAAAAGTTCTCCCCGACGACATTGAAAAGCCAGGGAATGCTCTCAAGCTGTCTGTACTCTTGACCAAATGCCCTTGTGGGACGCTAACTCACACCGTGGCGTACGTGACCCAAAGGGTGGCCGTTTCCCACAATATTTTAAAAGAACATAGCCAAAAGCCAAGGTTCAGGCATGCCTGTAGTTCCAGCTACTGGGAAGGCTGAGGTATGAGGATGGCCTGAGCTCAGGGGTTCAGGCTGTGCTATGCCATCAGGTGTTTACACGAAAGATCAGCTATTTATCCCTGGGAGTAGCCGCTGCACTGCAGCTTAGGCCGTGTCTCCTAGGAAAGCAAAAGGTAGATAGATGATGGTAGATGGGATAGGGCAATATAGTGGGGTGTGAGATCCTCCTTTTCCTAGTGACATTAGGAAGCTATTTGCTGACGAAAGCTGGGATCACAGTCACTAGCCCCTCCAGGTATGTGTGTGCTGCCCAGCTGCTTAGTGTACCTGGGGATACTACTGCCACCGCGGGCACACACCCAAGATCTTGTGTCAAGAGAGGTCTTGGTGATATCCTGGTCATGATCTGGACATAGGCTTGTATATTTGGAATGCTTAGTAACAAGGACGTGGAAGAAGGTGTGGCCTTGTTGGAGGAGGCTTGTCACATCCCCTGTCCTGACCTGAAGCCTGTGGATCAGGATGTGAGGCTCTTAGCTACTGCTATAGCACCATGCCTGCTTCCCACCATGACAATCATGGACTAACCCGGTAAACCTGTAAGCGAATCCCCAATTAAATGATTTCTTTCATAAGACTTGCCTTGGTCATGGTGCCCCTTCACAGCCACAGAGCCCTAAGACACATCCCTTATGAGAACAAGAATTCAGGAGGATCCTAGAAGCCTTTGCTTTAAGAAGGTTTTCTTAAAGCCCCTGCTGTCACTGTGTCCTGCTGACACTTGCAGCCTGGGCTGTTGAGGACACCTGCAGCCTTTTTGTGGACACTGCCTCAAGCTGACAGAGCAGCGTGGTGACTATGCAGTGGTGCCTTCTGCACAGCTTGCATTTGCATGCACCTCTCAGCTGGAGCTCTTAACTCTCCCAATATGTGACAGTTTTTCCTCACTGAAGCTGGTGGAGAGGTGACTGCTCCATTCAATCCCTCGATAGCAATGGAAGGCAGCACTGTCATTCCAAGATATGGAATAGGCCCAAAGCAATGTGTCAGGGTAATCATGGACTAGAACCTTAACACTCAGCCATATCTTCTCCTCCTTTTCCTCCTCCTCTTCTTCCTCCTCCTCCTCTTCCTCCTTCTAAGTCAGGATTTCTCTGTGTAGTCTTGTTTTTCCTGGAACTCACTCTGTTGAGCAGGCTGGCTTCAAATTCAGAGATCCGCCTGCCTCTGCCTCCTGAGTGCAGGGATTAAAGGTGTGCACCACAACACCTGGATTTTAGACAACATTCTTAAAAGTTAATTGTCACAGCTACTTTTAAAAATTGATAAATAGCTGGGTGTTGGGTATGGTGGCACATGCCTTTAATCCCAGTACTTGGGAGGCAGAGGCAGGCAGATTTCTGAGTTCCAGGACAGCCTGGTCTACAGAGTGAGTTCCAGGACAGCCAGGGCTATACAGAGACACCCTGTCTTGAAAAAAATTGATAAATGTATTTTCATTTTATAAGAGTGAATGTTTTGTCTTCTTCTATGTCTGTATACCAGTTACATGCCTGATGCCTGACAAGGCTCTAAGAGAGATAGGTCACCTGAAACTCGAGTTACAGATGGCTGTGGGCTCCCATGTGTGCGATAGGAAATGAACCTGAGTTCTCTGCAAGAGTGGCAAGTGTTCTTGACTACTTAGCCGTCTTTCCAACCCCTATATCAGGGATTTTATTATACTAACAGAAAGCTAACTGATACATATGTGTCCAAAGTTGAGTAACTATCAGCTTAGATTGGACCATTGTAACTTCTTTTAGATGTGTGTGATTGTATGCTGGATTGCACCCAGGGCCTTATTCGCTAAGCACATATGCTATCACTGAGCTACAATCCTAGTCTGTAAATTGTTTTATGCTAAATGTATAGTAACTACCTAGTTATTATGTGTGGCGTGATGAGATAGGAAGTCTGGTCCCTGGTCAAGGTCAGGCTTAAAACCCTGGAGACCTAGCAGGTTACTGTAGCCTGCATGGAATGGTAGACTGCTCCTGGGCCCCTGGCTCCTGTCACATAGCTACAGCCCCCCACAGACCCCTGTAGAGAGGTGTGTGCCATCACTCATGTAGGAGCAGCACCCCAAGCCACCCCCCACATGCAGATAAGGTATTCCCAAGCTCTCAGAATAAACCAATGGGAAGTACCTGCTGTCAGACCCTGATCCATCCCAAAACTGTATATAAGAACCCTATTCTGAAGGAATAAGGGTGTGTGAGAACTGCTCTGTTGTCTGAGAGCTTCTGTCATAAGAGCTGTAGCACTGCTGCTTGGGAAGAGGTCCCCTCTTTTGAAATGCTACCAGAAGCTTCCCCCCCTGCACTACTCGCTTGCTAGTCGGCCACTCTTTGGCTCAGCCTGGCCCAACTCAGCGCAGGGCGATGTGGAGCAACTGAGGAGGAGGAGGAGGAGGAGGAGGAGGAGGAGGAGGAGGAGGAGGAGATGCAGCAGATGCTAAATGCTTTAAAACTACCCCACTATATTCTTCCTGCAAAGGGATTCAGTTAAGTTTAGGGACGTGCATATATGGAAAGTGAAAGGAAGGGTAAGTATATGTAAATTGGAAACAAAAAAGATAGCAGAGATACTTATGCTTATTTCCCACAAAATAGACTTTACTAAGTATAAAAGGAGACCAAGGAAGTCATTATATCCTGACAAAGGAGTCAATTCACCAAGGAGATGTAACAACTGTTAATATATATGCACCCAACACCACAGCACCTAAATTTCTAAAGCAAACGTTAGCCGGCCTGCAGAGTGGGACAGGTAACCATCACGGCAGCAGAGAGCCCAATACTCCAGTTTCAACGATGGATGAATCATCTAGACTGGAAATCAATGAGGAAACACTCAACTTGAACTACACTTTAGACCAAATGAAGCTAACAGACATGTACAGAATACCCTGCTTGCCAGCAGAGAATACACGCTTTCCTCAAGTACACACAGAACAGTCTTCGGGTCTTGTCAAGCTGGGCTACGAGGCCAAGTTTTAGCAGAGTTAAGGACTCTGAAATCACAATGATGTGAGACTAGAAATTGGTAATAGTAGGAAAGTTGGAAAATTCAGAAATTATAGAAGTTAAACATCAAATTCTTGAACAGATTTGTCTTAGTCAGGGTTTCTATTCCTGCACAAACATCATGACCAAGAAGCAAGTTGGGGAGGAAAGGGTTTATTTGGCTTACACTTCCATATTGCTGTTCATCACCAAAGGAAGTCAGGATTGGAACTCAAACAGGTCAGGAAGCAGGAGCTGATACAGAGGCCATGGAGGGATGTTCTTTACTGGCTTGCCTTCCCTGGCTTGCTCAGCCTGCTCTCTTATAAAATCCACGACTGCCAGCCCAGAGATGGTCCCACCCACAAGGGGCCTCTCCCCCATTGATCACTAATTGAGAAAATACCCCACAGATGGATATCATGGAGGTAATTCCCCAACTGAAGCTTCTTTCTTTGTTATAACCCCAGCCTGTGTCAAGTTGACACATAAAACCAGCCAGTACAAGATTCAAAGAAGAAATCAAAAGGTAAACTAATATCTTGAGGTATATTAAAAATAGACACAACACATCCAAACTCTAGTCACAGCAAAAGTAATTCTGGGGTCAGTATTAGTAGCATATACATTAAAGAAAAGCTACATGCCCAAGGAAGCAAAAATCACTATTTTAAAAGTTATTCTTTAATATATATATATATATATATATATATATATATATATATATAAATAAATATACCATAAATATACAATCTCTCTCTCTCTCTCTCTCTCTCTCTCTCTCTCTCTCTCTCTCTCTCTCTGTGAGTGTGTGTATATGTGTGTGTTTCTTTTTTTTGAGACACAGTACCTCTATGTAGCCCTTACTGGCCTAGAATTCTCTCTTGTAGATCAGGCTGGCATCGAACTCACACTAATCCACTTGCCTTTGCCTCTTCAGTGCTTGGATAAAGGGTAGGTGTTGGATGTAATAATTTATTTTATTTAAGATTTATTTATTTTTCTTTTGTGGACATGAGTATTTGCCTGCATGAATGTATGTGTACCACACCAGATGCCCAGGAACCGGAGTGACACATGGGAAGCTCCCATGGGTTGCTGGGACAGGTTGCACTCTACATCCTAGACTGGCTTCAAACTTAGGGAAATCCCCGGGCTTCCATTTCCCAAATGCTGGGATTCCTGGCGTGAACCACTCTGCCTAGCTAAAATCAGCCTGGAAGAGCTACCTGTATTTCCATGTCCATTCAAACATTATTTGAAATAGCCAGGGTATGTTAATAACTCATATGTTGGCTGGAAGCGAAGTGACAGTGGCAGCAATGGAGATGAGCCTGACTGGGGGCAGGGTGACAGGGGCTGTGCAGGTCTTCAGGGGATATTGTGGAGGCATGCCCGAGGTGCACTTCCGGTGCTGCAACAGCAGTCTGGAGGGCTGTGCTCAGGAGTGAACACCCAGTTCTACCTTTGTGAGGGCGGAGGCAGCAGCAGCAGCAGCAGCAGCAGCAGCAGCAGCAGCAGCAGCAGCAGCAGCAGCAGCAGCAGCAGGAGCAGCAGCGTCAGACCAACCTGTTGGCTTCACCTGGCATGCCCCAAGGCTGGCCCTGTCCCTCCTGACCAACGTCTGACCTTTGCCTCCTCACTCCTCAACGCAGTCAAGCTCGCAGCTTCTGAGGACATGGTTCATCCCTCATCCGCAACTTACAGTATGGCTCAGAAGCACCTCCTGGCTGCTTCTAGCAGTTGTAGCGTCCAGCTGTTAGGCTCATTGTGAGGGGACAAATGAGGAGGTGTTGCCTCTTACCAGAGTGTCACCTTCCATCAGGAGGCTGGGCCTGGGGCGGGGTTAAACTCAGTACCCTCTTTCGTTTGACTGGTGTTAAGGACTTAGCTCTGTCCTGACTCCAATGAACACCAGATTCAGAGGAACATTCCGCGTGTACACCCCTAGATCCCGGTGTCAGCCCCAGCCTCTCCTGGGGCTGGCTTCCAGTTACTGGGGATCCCACAAGTAGTTTCAGGAGGGAGACTGGGTGTCAGTTGGCTGCCAGGGTCAGCACTGGCTCCAGTGTAGTCCTCCTCCATTTGGGTCCCTCCCTGCCCTCCTGGAAAGCCTGGAGCTCTGTAGGGAAGGGCTGTATCGTGGTGGAAGGAGCGCAGCGCTAGTTCTTGTGTGTTGTTTTCACGACATACACAGGAGTCATTAAACTCATTAAAGAGATTTAGACCAGTTTTTTTTTCTTTAAAGTATGTTTGTCAATGCTCTCCTAGTTAATTAAAACAGCAACAACAACACAAACCAAAACCAAAGCCAAAACAAAAAAGAGGAGCCCAGAGAGACTGCTCAACAGTTAAGGGTAACTTGTGGTCTTGCAGAGGGCTTGGGTTCGATTTCCAGGACCCACTCGGTGGCTCACAACTGTGTGTAACTCTAATTCAGGGGATCTGATGCCTCTTAGGGCCTCCCCCAGCTTCCGCACGCACATGGTGCATGCGTGCAGTGCACACGTGTACACCGAGGCACGTGTAAAGTTAAGTGAATATTTAAAACGAGGGTCTGAAGTGTGGAGGGAGATGGGGGGGCACTAGGTGAAGATGGAGGAGACAGCGGACTGGTACGGTGGCCCACACTGGTCATCCCAGCGTTCAGGAGGCTTGGAGCAGCAGTGTAAGCAGCAAGTTTCCCACTGGCCTGAGCTGCATAATAAGTTCCAGGCTAGTTTGGCTACAGAGTGAGATCCTGTCTCAAAACTAAAAAAACAAATAAAAGCTTCAACACTTGAACTTGGGAGGAGACACATTCAAACGTTTTAGCAAAAATGAAAAAAAAAAAAAGGGACATATACACAAACACCTATCTAATCCAGCAGAAATATATATATATATATATATATATATATATATATATATATATATGAATCTTCTTCACCTTGAGAAAGGAAGGGGATCCTCCAATTTTGACAGCAGGGATTTGTAATTTTAATTTTTTTAATGTTTATTTTTAATGATGGTTTTAAAATGCATTTAGCCCAGCACCCACCATAAGTCGTGGAAAAGAAAGGATACAGGGGAAGTGTACCTGTTTAGAAAGGTTCTTTGGAGCAACTCTTGCCTGTGTCATCTGGAAATTGGCAATTCTGTTCACAGGTCAGCCTCAGCAGTTCAATCCACTAGCAAGCACTTTATGGATATATCAGTAGTTGGTTAGAGTCAGAATAGCAAACACGGATCAGCAGTGGTGATACTACTTAGCAGAGACAATCAGGCCTCAGCCTTGGTGGCACAAGTCAGTAGGAGGGACCAGGGCCAACAAGAGCACCAGGGAAAGTTCTTGGCTGGGCGTCTTTCAGCGAAGCGAAGGTGATGTGAGACCAACCAGCACTGTACAGTCAGCTCTATCAGCAAGCCAGTTCTGTTTCTATCCCTCCCAACAACATGTGTCCTCTGTGGGTCTTGTCTCAGCATGTGTGCCTGTCTCAGTTGACATCACTCTGCCAATCAGCCTGAGCCTGTGGAAGTGACAAGAAACTGCAGCACACCACCAGAAGTTTTTTGGTGCGTTTCTCTGTGGCATCCCAATAAATGCAGCTCAACTATGCAATGTAAGGTAGACCTATACAAGCATTTTTAGTCAGAAAGGGAGGAGGGGCTTAAACTTCTTATGAAATCATGGCTGGCCTTGAACTCTTGGTCCTCCTGCCTCTACTTTCCAAGTGCTGGGATTACATGCCTGTACCAGTGTGTTCAACTGGAACCCTCTGTCTCTTTATATTGAATTGGGCCTATTATTGTGGCTTCTCCTCCACTCCCTTTCTTCCCTCTCTCCCTCTCTCCTCTCCCTCTTTCCTTCCCTCCTTCCTTTCTTCCCTCTCTCCTTCCCTCCTTTGCTTCTTTCCTCCCTCCCTCCCTTCCTTCCTTCCTTCCTTCCTTCCTTCCTTCCTTCCTTCCTTCCTTCCTTCCTTCCTTTCTTCCTTCCCTCTTTCCTCCCTCCTTTCTTCTTTCCCTCCCTCTTTCCTTTCCCCTTCCCTCCTTCCTTTCTTTCTCCTCCTTCTCTCCCTCTTTCTATCCCTTCCTCCTTTCCTCCTTCTCACCTTCCCTACTTCACTTCTTCCTTTCTTCCTTCTCTCCTTCCTTCCTTTTCTCCTTCCTTCTTTCTAACAACCTACTAAACTTTTTCTTTTTTGATTTCTGTTTTTGTTTTTGTTTTTGTGTTTGGATCTTGCTATGTTACTCAGGCTGGCCTCAAACTTGTGATGCCCTGATTCTCTATCCCAAGTGCAGGGATTTAAAGGAATAGGCCTTAAAAATTATTTACCCAACAAGGAACTGCTGAACAATTTAACAGCACTGAGTATTATGCTGGTTGATCCCACCAGCTTGATTGAGTTGGGAAATGCTTAGATTTTGCTTATTTTGATATGTATGTATGTATGTATGTATGTATTCCTGACAAACTGCTTGAGTGAGAGAATTACTTTGGAGTAACATGGCTTCAGCATCGGTTTCACTTTTACCTGCTGAAGCTGTGAGAGTTTGGACATGTTACCTATTTTTTGGTGACTCAGTTTCCAAGTGTGTATCTTTTTTTTTTTTTTTTTTCCGAGACAGGGTTTCTCTGTATAGCCCTGGCTGTCCTGGAACTCACTTTGTAGACCAGGCTGGCCTCGAACTCAGAAATCCGCCTGCCTCTGCCTCCCGAGTGCTGGGATTAAAGGCGTGCACCACCACCGCCCGGCTCCCAAGTGTGTATCTTAACAGTTAGTTTTTGGGATGATGTGAATCGCAGGGTCCAGGATCTTGAATGCATCAGGTTAATTAATACCCTACACTAAGTCATATGCTCAGATTAATGCTTCAGGTTTTTTTTTTTTTTTTTTTTTTTTTTTTTTTTTTGTTATTTGAGACAGGGTCTCATGTAACCTTGGCTGGGCTGGAATCGGCTATGTTTACAAGGTGTCTTAGGGTTTTACTGCTGTGAGCAGACACCATGACCAAGGCAACTCTTATAAGGACAACATTTAATTGGGGCTGGCTTATAGTATCAGAGGGTCAGTCCATTATCATCAAGGCAGGAACACGGCAGTATCCAGGCAGGCATAGTGCAGGAGAAGCTGAGAGTTCATCTTCATCTGAAGGCTGTTAGCAGAATACTGGCTCCCAGGTAGCTAAGATGAGGGTCTTATGATCCAAGCCCACAGTGACACACCTGCTCAAACAAGGCCACACCTCCTCCTAATAGTGCCACTCCCTGGGCCAAGTATATCCAAACCACCACACAAGGCTAGCCTTGAATTCATAGAGATTTGCCTGCTTCAGAGAGCTGGGATTAACAGCATGCACTATCAAGCCCAATAATTTCTGTATATATGGAAATTAACATAATGTAAATAATATAAGATAGATATTTGTTTCTTTTTATCTTCCCTCCCTTTCCATCCTTCTTCCTTCATTTTATCTGTCTGTCTGTCTGTCTTTCAATCTATCTATCCATGCATGCATGTATGCATTTATCCATCCATCCATCTGCCTGTCTAATAACATTATTTATTTATTTTTTTGGTATTATACTAGATTTGTCATGAAGCTTTCTCCAAACATTGGTCTGATCTTACCCCCAACTTAGACATTTCTAAGTTTCTCCGTGTATCAGATTTTTTGATCCAATGACTCTTGTGATTTGCACGCCCCCCCCCCCCCAAGCTGCCAAGAAGGATCTTGAATAGGAAGTGAGGTTTAACTAATCACAAGTGATGACATTTCAGTTTACGGGGGATCTTCTGTGCCACATTTCTCCAGACCTATGATGAGATGTTGTAATGATCGAAGTATTAAACACATACAGAAACACGCAGGGAATCAGGGGCGGGGACACTAAACACACACAGAAGCACGCAGGGAAGCAGGGGCGGGACACTTTTGAGATGGGCAGATGTTAGTTTCTACGTGTATGCTTGAACAAGCAACTGGGTCCTTCATGGAACGTCACACTAAAGACCCTTTACATGCTCCGACTGAGCGACCTGGCCATACCCTGTTTTTTCCATTTCAAAAACGTTTTGGATTTCCATGGCTCCGTGAAATGCATGAAAGCCCAGTCTGACCACAGAGACTAATGCGCTGTCCCCTCTATCACCAAAGAGAAGTCCTGATTGGTTCCAGGGAAAGTGATTTCCTCAAACTTGGCTGCCAGCTGTAATTGGCTTATATGTGACCCATCCATTTCCATATGCTCATTAGAGCAGGATGCTGGGGTCTTTAGTTCCTGGCTGGCACCTTTTCCAGCTCCCACGTGCTGCTGCTGCTGCTCCTTGGCTCTCTTTCACACATTTGGATTTCTGATTCTCTGATCACATCTCTGACTCTCTTGCTTTCTTTTCCCCATAGAAAGATCTTTGCAATTACATTGGATGTGCTTGGGTAACCTAGGCTCATTTCTTCAAGATCCTTGGCATAGCCTTGCTTGGTGGTACATGCCTGTCATTCCAAGCACTTTCGGAGTCTGGGGCAGGAGGATCATAGGTTTGATAATAATATAGGATTAAAGAGAAGATTCTCGATTTGATTATGTTGTGCAAAGAGCCTTTTGTTTTTCTTTCTGTGCATTCCATGTGGGGGGTGCCTGCAGAGGCTAGAGGCGCGTGTTGGGTCTCCTGCAGCTGGTCTTTCCAGTGGTTGTGAGCTGCCACATGAGGCTTTATATGTGCTTCAGTTCAGGATGGTTGGTGCTATACCTCTACAACCCCACCACAAGCTGGCACCTCTTGAGCTGCAGAGTCCTAAGCAAGCCACAGAGGGCCCTGTAAAGCACATAGATTGTTTCTGCTGGAGATCAAGAGGCTTGAAAGGAGCTGCAGTTCATGGCCCATGCCCAGCATCACAACTGAAGATCCTACTGAACACAGCTAGCTGGGCATAAATAAAAGCCCAGAGTGCAAAGTGTCGGTTCCTCTGGCTGTCTCTTGCTTTCACAGCATTGTAAAGACAAATGGGGGCCATCGTAATTAGGGGTGTCTGTATAGTAGCAGTTCATAAATGTGGGTGGACCCATGAGGGAGAGGGCGTTATGCTGCCTGCTACCCTCTCATTCCTCCTCCTCCTCCTCCTCCTCCTCGTCCTCCTCCTCCTCGTCCTCCTCTTCCTCCTCCTCCTCCTNAACTGAGCCACCCCTCCAACCCCCCATTCTCTTTCTTTAAAAATAACTAATTTAGAGATAGTATCCCAGTATGTTTCCTGGCTGGCCTTGAACTTCTGGGCTCAAACAATTGTCCTGCCTTCAGCTTTCAAAGTAGCTAGGGGTAGGCCTGTGGAATCCATGCTTGGACCTAGTGAATTCTTTTTTACTGCGGTTCTGGGGGCATGGACCAAGAGCCTTGCACCTACTAAGCACGTACGTCACCACTCACACACAAGTCTAGAGCTCTTACACATCTAAGTATTAACAAATCTTTGCTGTGAAGAATTCTCATGTTGTATTCTGCAGTGCTTCTGGGTTTCTTAGAGCAGAGATCAAATAGGTTAGAGATTTAGACCCACTTCCACTTCAACCAGGGTAGCTGTTCTGCTGTGTGTTTTATGTATTGGTTCTGTGGTTAAAAAGTGTTTGAGCTGGCCATGGTGGCCCACACCATTAATCTCAGCCCTTGGGAGGCAGAAACAGAGGCAGAGGCAGAGGCAGAGGCAGAGGCAGAGGCAGAGGCAGAGGCAGAGGCAGAGGCAGAGGCAGAGGCAGAGGCAGAGGCAGAGGCAGAGGCAGAGGCAGAGGCAGAGGCAAGTTGATCTCTAAGAAAACAAGGTGTAATTTGAAAGCTCTGCAGTACTGATCTGTGTTACATGTCACTGGCATCAGGTCTCTCTATCGGAAAGTCCTACAATTACAGTTCAACCAACTGTGGATCAAAACTAGCAGAAAAATAAAAAAGAGATTACGCTTATCATGTATGGATTTTTCTCCTTTTCATTACTCTTTAAATGGCATCAGCTAACGCCACAAGCATTTGCCTAGTATTGGATATTATAAACAATCTAGAGATGACCTGAGGTAAATAAAAGGTTGTTCATAGATTAGATGTAAATACCAGAAGTATTTAATGTAAGCATCCTCATAAACTATAGTAAGTCCCGAGAACCCTGGTACGGAGACATTATGATTCTTTCCCAATACAAAATTTACTATTTTTACGTACCAATACTTTGTCATTATAACCTTCTTTTACTTCTACTATACATTAGGGACTAACAAGTAATAAGTGTAAAATTCTAAAGGGTAGGTAGATAGGTAGGTAGGACAGATAGACAGATAGATCCCTCTATATTTTTATTTATATGGAGTCTTACCATATAGCCACAGGTGGCTTGGAACTTGCTACATTGAGTAGGCTGGCTGCAAACTCATGGAAATTTACCTCCCTGCTGGGATTAAAGGCCTGTGCTACTACAATTTGCTCCACCCTGTATTTATACACTACTCCTGTATTTGTAGTGTATGTCGATAATCCGAGTGGTTGGCAGGCAAGAGGATTACCATAAGTTCACAGTCAGCTTTGTGTACATAGTTCTAGGTCATCCAGAGAGACATAGCAAGACCCTGTTTCAAAACACAAAAAGAAAATTTTAAAAATGTCATTCAAAACAGGTATGAAAAAGCGTTAGTGCAAGATAAGGAATGTGGTATATTTTGAATCTTACATGTTGTATTATTCCATAAACATTCTTCGTTGTCTTTAATTAAAAATATGATTTTAATGATTATGTAAGACCGTGTATAGATATATTGTGATTTCCTTACCACTCTCCATGTTGGACATCTTAAACGTTTCTAATTGGTTATAATTATCAGTAAGATTCTGAGGACCTGTCTGTCCTCAGAAAAACCTCCTGAGGTACTGTCAAAGGTATCAATTACCGAACCAGGAGATAGGAACATTTTTGCAGAGCCTCTTGACGAATTTCCCAAAAGTATCTTCCAAAATTTTCTACTACTTTATATTTCCACCCTCCCTGCTGGAGTAGTTATTAATAGTACCGTTACACTTTTGCTAACAGTTAGGTGAGATGTTTAGTGCCATCTGGAATTGACTTTCATTCCTTAAAGAGTGATAATATAGCTTTTAAAGTAATCAAATATGCTATCTTCCCAAATAGAGATTTTTTTTTCTGAAGAAAAACAAAAGGTGTAGAACTAAAAACAGGGTTAAAATAAGACAGAGTGTTTACATATAAAAAGGAAGACGTGTTAAAAGAAGCCTTGCAGTTCTGATGTGACCTGACCTAAATGTGTCACCCCAAAGCCACATATTAAAACTTAACTGCCCACGTGTAGTGTTAAGAGACAGAATCTTTGGGACCTGATTATGTCATCATGGCAGAGCCCACAGCTGAGGGTCAGGTAGCAGGAAAAAGGTGGAGAGGAAGTTTGCTCTCTTTTGCTGCCAGGCCATGTGAGGACACAGGGCTTCTCACCTCCAGAGGACACAACAGCAAGTGCCATCTTGGATACAGGAGGCTAGGCCCTTGCTAGCCTTTGAACCTCCTGATACCTTCCTCTGAGATGTCTCTGCCTCCAGAATCCAGGGAAAGCAAATATGTTTCTACTCCTTATCAGTTACCCAGTCTTAGTATTTTATTACAGTAGCACAAATGGCCTGAGCATTCACTTTCCAACAACCCATGTTCTGTAATTTAATATGTAACACAGAACCAGTGTTTGTGGCTAGGCTAGTGGAAATATCAGGAGATGTCTGGTTAGGGCTGTCCCTAAGGTGCCTATGTTCAGAATATAACCAGTAGCATGCCATTTGTTAACTCAAGGGTTAAAGCTGCTGGATCTACAAACATAGAGCTTTCCCCAAATCCTGTGGCAGAACAGTATTGATGTCATGTCTCTTCAGTAGAAAGAGGTCTCCAGGTCCCTTCCCACGTTTATATTAGTCCTTAGATCTGCAGAAGGGCTACAAAGACAGTTTTTTCCCCCTGCTCTTATGACTTGGTGACCCTAGACTTACAGAGTAGAAGTGATCTTGAGGCTTCTGCTATCCTATCTGCTCTGCTCAATATTCACAGACATTTTTCCTCAGAGCATATTACAATATCTATAATTTCTTTGGAAATGCTTTATCATAACGGGTCATGGTGATTAATGCTTATAATGCCAGTTCTTAGGAGCCCGAGACAGTAGAATATTGAGTTTAAGACAAGTTTGACCTAGAGAGCAAGTTTCACACAGATGGTTAAAAGCACTTGCTATTCAAGCCTGGTGACCTGAGTTTGATCCTTGGAACAAATAAAAAAGCCAGATGTGGTGATGAGAATCTGTAATCCCAGATGTGGTGATGAGAATCTGTAATCCCAGGACTCCTACAGCAAGAGGGAGACAGATGCAGGAGAATTGACCAGGGTCTCACTGGCTATCAAGCCTGTGTCGAGAGAATATCTTGTGTAGTATATGGATACACAACCTGTCAATTAAAAAAACAAAAACTGCCGGGCGTGGTGGAACACGCCTTTAGTCCAGCATTTGGGAGGCAGAGGTAGGCAGATTTCTGAGTTCGAGGCCAGCCTGGTCTACAAAGTGAGTTCCAGGATAGCCAGGGCTACACAGAGAAACCCTGTCTCAAAAAGAAACAAAAAAACAAAACAAAAACTATGGCCTATAGGAAAGGGTAGAATAGAAGGTGGAATGTCCAGTAGGCAGAGAGGATTCTGGGATAGAGCCAGGTGCATGCGGATTGTCTCCAGGATATGATGGAGGCCTGGTGCATGAGCGCTGAGCAGGGGTAAGCAGCCATGTGGCAGAACTTATATTAGAATAAACAGGATACTAACTTATGAGCTAGTGGGGGAATATGTCAAAGCTCATGGCCAAGGTGTTTGTAAATATATTTGAGTCTTAGAGTCACTATTCTGGGAGCTTGGGGCCAGGAGGAATACCTAGAATTAAAAATATCCCTGAGTACAGAGTGATGTGGTAGAAAACAAGAGAGACCTTGTCCCAGAACAACAAGGTTGAAGGACTTGTACAAAAATTGTCCCCTAATCACACACACACACACACACACACACACACACACACAGACACAGAAGCAAAACATGAATATCTGTAAGATAACACTAAACAAATCTTTAGGAGGTTTAGAAAGATAAAAAAGAACAATAACTATGCTGAATGAGACAATGCAATTTGGCCATTTTTCATACCCGACTCTAAGGAATTGTATTTTTCCTCTTTACAGATGAGGGAGAAGAGACTAAAATACTTACATAAATTATTTCATACAAGGCGGAATTTGCACACAGGTCTGTGAAAGGTTTGGATTTCTCCTGTTCTAAACGGTGCTCAGACTCATTTTTTAAATTATTATTTTATTTTATGTGAATGAGTGTTTTGTCTGCATGCGTATTTGCCTTAGTCAGGGTTTCTGCTATTATGAAGAGACATCTTGACCATGGAAACTTTCATAAAGGAAAACATTTAACTGAGGCTTGCTCACAGTTCAGAGGTCCAGTCCCTTATCATCCTAGTGAGAAGTATGGTGACACACAGGCAGACGAGGGGCTGGAGAGGTAGTTGAGAGCTCTATATCTGGCTCCACAAGCATTAGGAAGTCACAGTTACACTGGACCTGCCTTGAACATCTGAGACCCCAAAGCTCACCCTCACAGCAACACTTCCGCAAACAAGGCCACACTTCCTGATAGTGCCATTCTCCATGAACCTATGGGGTCGTTTTGCCCACAGAGGCCAGAAGAGAGAGTAGGATCACTTGGAACTAGAGTTACAGATGGTTGTGAGTTGCCACATTGACTGCTGGGAACAGGTCCTCTGGAAGAGCAGCCAGTGCTCTTAACCACTGTGCCATCTTTTCAGTCCCTATCACAGCCATTCCTGGTACAAGTCCCATGCAGGCTTCCTCTGAGAGATATTTCCATTGTGAGGTTTCCTTGGCACAAGAGTGCAGGGGATGATACTGATGCTTTGACTGAGAATCTGCTTGTAAGTGCTGAAGGTCCTGTTACCCAATTGGTTCTTTTTTTTTTTTTTTTAAAGATTTATTTATTTATTATTTGTAAGTACACTGTAGCTGTCCTCAGATACTCCAGAAGAGGGCATCAGATTTCATTACGGATGGTTGTGAGCCACCATGTGGTTGCTGGGATTTGAACTCTGGACCTTCGGAAGAGCAGTCGGCGCTCTTAACCCCTGAGCCATCTTGCCAGCCCCCCAGTTGGTTCTTGATTGATCAATAAAGACTGGGCAGAAGAGGCGGGACTTCCATGTTCCCACAGGCTGTCTAGGAGACACAGGAAGAGGAAAGAGTGTTCGCCACGATTCCGAGGGAGATAAGCCATCAGCCACGTGAGATCTTGGATAGAGTGGCCATTGGCTGCTTTTCCACGTGGGCTTGGGGTATCAGTTGGGAGATTAGAAACACAACTAAACTAAGGGAAGATTTAGGGTGCTGAGCTAGGAGTAAAGAGAAGGGCATGTTAGCTGAGGAAGGCTCAGAGGAATCCAGCCACTGAGGCATAAGGCAGGTTAAAAATGAGCTAGTGTGTGTGTTTTTTTCATCCGAGAATCCAGGGGATCCTGGGTAGGGGCTGGTAGCGCGATCTGCCCGGAGCTTAAAGCTTAAAGTGGGCTAGTAGAAACTACACACCATAGTGTTGGTTGAATCTGACAGGGTCTTATCTGGCTGGAAACAGGTCAGACATTTGACATAGGCCTGCTTTGCCTTTCAGTGAATCTCAACTGGCTAGATTTGTAATGACACAGCTAATCTCATTGTTAAAAGCTCATAAGCCTTCGTAGTCTCTGGGTAAGACTGGGCAGACTCCATCTATTTCATCCTGACTTGTATTAGTACTCTTACCAGTAATAAAAAATTAATTTCAGCACTTGAGCTAATTGGGATAAAAAAAATGTGACAGCCAAGCCAGAAATAAGCTTAATGAAGCCCATTAAATAATTTAACGATTACTTAATTATGTTCATTTAAAATGCAGGAATTGATTACTCTCAAATTAATTTTGCCATCTCTATACCTTTTTGAGCACATTTATTTTGAACAAAATGAAAGATTAGTTTTATTTCTGATGGGCACTCTGCCATTAATAATCATGTCTCATTGTAATGAGAAAATGTTGTGTTTTGAGTAGGTCCCTGTGACTCTATATTTCTAGATAACAGACAGGCCTGTTCAGTGGAGAGAGTAAAGCCATTGAAAGAGTCGTCCTAATTTGCATCATAAAACAGTAAGTGGAAGATTGGTGTGCCCAGTGAGCAGATATCTAGATGGTAAAACCCAGTATCATTCAGCTAATTAGGGGGGGACCAGCGTGCTCTGGATGGTCCAGATTCACTGCTAAGCTAAGCAGCTGGGATCAGAATGGTAAAGGCAGATACTTCATGGCAGGTACAGGGAAGTCTTTTTAGAGCCCTTCCCTCCCCTTTCCTAACTAAATTTTATTTGAGATCAAACCTTTCCAAAGACTAATCTTTCTAGATTCCACAGCACTTATGGGCTATATGATTTTATTTTATTACTTATTTTTTTTGAATCACTTAAAGCTATCTTCATGAATTACTTAATGTGCTTTGAGCATATCTCTCTCCACAGTGGTTTGAAACTTGAAACAATTATTTTGTGTATGGGAGTTTTACCTGCACAAATGTCTGTGGACCATCATTATGCAGTACCCACGGAGGCCCGAAGAAGGATTAGGATCCCATGTTACTGAAGTTACAGATCCTTGTGAACTGCCTTGTGGGTGCTGGGAATCAAATTCAGATCCTCTGGAAGAACAGCTAGTGCTCATACTGACTGAGTGGTCTCCCCATCTCTGTAGTAGTTCTGATATTAAATGTCCTCCAAAGTCTTGAAGGATGGTGCCCAGCTGATTATGCTCAGAGCAGGTGTGGGCCCCTTAGGAGGTAGAGCCTGCTGGCAGGTTGCTCACTGGGCATATGCTTCAAAGAGATTTTTTGGGAGAGAACCCCTCCTTTGTCTTTGTCTCCTGAATGTCACGAGGCCAGCAGTTTCATCATGTTTGGGCCATCATGTTCTGCTTTGCCACAGGACCAAGTCACTGTGGGTGGAAAGGCCTGAGGCTGTGATCCCATTTAAACCTTTCTTCTTTTTAAAGTGTACTCTTTCAGGTAATTTGTCACAGTAAAGGAAAACTGACTAAAGCAGGGGCATTGCACACGATTCTGCAAACCAACCAGTGTATTTCTGGCTATAGTGATTCGTGAAGTGAGCACATGACCTCGGGCCAGCCAATCAAAATGGGCCTCTTGACCTTTTAGGGGCTTCTGGGAGAAGACTGTTTTCCTTTTTTACGGTGAATGAAAAGAGCAAGTTGACAGCTATTTGGGACCTGCAAGGCAAGCGAGAACTGGAAAAACAAAACAAAACAAAACAAAACCAAAAAAAAAAAAGTACAACCAACCACCATTACGAACAAAAATCCCCTAACAACAACCACCTCCACCACTACTACCACAACAACAACAACAATGAAAGGCAGGAAGAAACCAGGTCTTGGTTATGGGTATTATTAAAGAAAGGGAGAGCTAAAGACCGACGCGTGTAGAGAAAGGCAGTTTGAAGACACATCTCGAAGAGCTGTGGCTCTCCACTAAACACAGCCTTAGCAACATCATGCAAAGCCTCAGTCTGTCCTCAGGTCTGTCTGACCCCAAAGCTGAAGTTCTTTTTTTTTTTTGGTTTTTCGAGATAGGGTTTCTCTGTGTAGCCCTGGCTGTCCTGGAACTCACTTTGTAGACCAGGCTGGCCTCGAACTCAGAAATCCGCTTGCCTCTGCCTCCCAAGTGCTGGGATTAAAGGTGTGCGCCACCACCACCCGGCAAAGCTGGAGTTCTTTTTCTTGTCATAGTGACAAGTCTCGGTGTGTATCTGGGTTGTGCACATGTGTGGAGGGCAGAGGACAGCTTGCAGGAGTCTTCTCTTTCTACCATGTGTCAGGCTTGCTGTTAAGTGCTTCCCTCCCCCTCCCAGACGGTTTCTCTGTATAGCCCTGGCTGTCCTGGAACTCACTTTGTAGACCAGGCTGGCCTCGAACTCAGAAATCCGCCTGCCTCTGCCTCCCAAGTGCTGGGATTAAAGGTGTGCGCCACCATGCCCGGCTCTGTTAAGTGCTTTTTACCAGTTTCATGGGCCCGGTTCACTTTATTCTCTTTTCAAGAGGGTGTGCACGGATGTGCCCGTGAGGGGGAGTGTGCATGTGTGTGTGTGTGCGCGCGCGCGTGCGCATGTATTTGTGTGTGTGTGTTTTACTTGGGATGGAATCTACTACCTTGCTCAGAAGAGGTAAGCCTTTTGCCGTTGAACCATGATTTCAGAACTGAAGTGCCGTTGCTGCGCAAGTGCGATCTACTCCCCAGCTCTCTCGAGGAGGGAGAGCATTTGCTACAGGCAGCTGCGCTTGAGCGACTCCAAACAAACACATAATCTTTCCACTGGGTAATTGCTGATGATAATTGAGAGAACATTTTAATTTGTTACCACGGATGACAAGGGGGAGAGTGTGCTTTGCTTTCACAGATCACCAAAAAGAAAAGAAACAAAACAAAACAAAAGAAAAAAAATCCAAAACACCTAAACAACGCCTCTATTCTTGTCTACATTCTCATCACATAAAGTGCACGCTCCATGATCTTTACTGCCTTATTCTGACAGACACACATGAAGCTTCTCCCTGCATTTAGTGCCAGATAGCAACATCAGCTGTTACAAATCCAGCGTGAGTCACAAATGTGAACCACAGAGACCATTTATTTACTCACTTTTCTTTTGTTTGTTTTAGAATGGTTTTTACTTTATAGCCCAGGCTAGACTGAAACTCACTGTCTCTCCTCCTGAAATGCTGGGATTACAGGTGTGTAGTACTATGCTAAGTTCTCGAGACCAAATGTTCTGATAAGGAGCCTGGAGAGACAGCTTGTTGGGTAAGATCGCTGGGTGCTCTTTCAGAGGAACTGGGTTCCATTTGCAGACCCACATGGCAGCTCACTGACATCTGTAACTCCAGTTTCAGGGGATCCAACAGGCACTTCTTGCCTCCATGCACATGGCACACAGGCAAAACACCCATACACATTATATATATATATAATATATAATATATATATATATATATTATATGTAAACATATATATGTTTTAAGCTTAAGTTTTTAATTCATTCATACAATTCAAGACAAAAACATGTTAAAAAACTGTACAACAAAATGTCTTGACCTCAGTCACTACCCATTCCTTAATAACAAGACATGAATAGATGTAGTGGTACAAACCTGAGATACCAGCACCCAGAAGGCTGAGGCAGGAGGATCCTGAATTTGAGGTCAGCCTAGACTCCAAGATCCTGTGTAAGAACAGCAAGTACTAACTAACAACAAACAAAACCAAATAGGAAACCAAACATGGTGCTCGCGGCAAGCCTATAATCCCAGCACATGGGAATCAGAGATAGCAGGATTGCTGCAGGTCTGAGACTAGGCTGGGCTATGTAGAACAACGCCATCTTATTCTCCAAGCCAAGAAAAGTGAACTCAGTTTTACAGTTTTCTTCAGGCAAATGTGGATATATATTTGATATTTCCTTCTGTCTTAACCCACAGGGAACAGGTCATGAATGACTTACCTATTTATTTTTGTGTGCTTTCTTTGTAAAAGTTTTGGGGCTGGAGAGATGGCTCAGTGGTTAAGAGCACTGACTGCTCTTCCAGTGGTCCTGAGTTCAATTTCCAGCAACCACGTAGTGGCTCACAACCACCTGAAATGGGATCTGATGCCCTCTTCTGGCGTGTCTGAAGACATCTGCAGTGTACTCATACGTAAAATAAATAAAAATTTAAAAAGTTTTAATGTGTACATGAGAATGCCTGTATGAATGCCTACATGTATGTGCCACACATGTCTACGTGCTTACAGAGGCCAGAAGAAGGCGATAGCTCTCCCAGAACTGAAATTATAGAACTGAGCTGCCTTGTAGATGCTGGGAACTGAACTTGGGTCCTGTGTAAGAATGGCAAGTACTTTTAACCATTGAGTCATCTCTCCACATCCCCCCTGCCCCATTCTTTGCATCTTGAAGTTGCTATGTAACTGAGGATAACTTTGAACTCCTTGTCCTGATTCACCCATCTCTACTTGTCTAGTACTGGATTTCAGGTAAGTGATATCATGACCAGCCATCAATTTAAAGATTTTGTTCATATTGCTACATGACCTATGTTTTTAATTTTGTCTTTTGAACTTGCCTACTCTCTGAAATTTATTTGTAACCTCAGAGTCAATACCTGTGGAGATTTTGTGGTCAGGTGTGGACATTGGCTGGGGAGCAAAAAGGCATGTTGTGTAGGGTTTGCTATAGGAGAAGTGGAACAAACTGTAAATGAGTGTGCTTTTTTAATGGCTCAATTAATTCCACATATTTTGACATTTTTGCCTGTTTTGTTGTTTAAATGACCCTAAGCCTGGTGCTGAAGGACTCTCTGCTATGTACCACAATGCTGTGATGTAACACAGGGAGGAAAAATAGGTATACCAGATGTACTTCCTTGAGACATGAGTTAGAGTAGGGTGATGTTAGCTGTCAGTTCAGTGGAAGTATCTGCAGCATTTCTCATGGAGAATGACATCAGACTCACACATATGTAAAGCAGGGCCCTAGGGATTAGGCGATGGTTTAGCAGTTCAGAGATCTGATGGCTTTTTCAGAGAACTAGAATTTAGTTCATGGTACCCATGATGAAGGTGGCTCTTAAGTGCCTTGTGACTTCCTTTCCAGGGCATTTAACGGCCTCTTCTTGCCTTATAGGTCTCTGTGTGCGTGCGCACGCATGCACACACACACACACACACACACACACACACACATGAAATAAAATAATGCAGGGGTCTATACCCACTTGTTGACAGGAGTACTGAGAAAACAGGCATGCACAGGCATGCAGGGCTCTAGCCTATCATCCTCTCTATGAGCAATGAGTTCCTGTCCATTTTGTTCATTTATTACCTTTTCAAGACAGCATTTCATATTCAAGGTTGGCCTTGAATGTCAATGTAGCCAAGGATAACTGAATTTCTGATCCTTCTGTCTCTACTTGTCGAGTACTGAGACTCCCAGGTATGCATCACTACACCCGATTATGCGGGACTGGAGATTGAACCTGTGATCTCTTCTGTGCTAGACAAATACTCTACCAACTGGGCTATGTCTCCATATCTGGCTCAGCAGTTATCAGTGCTAACTTTATAGAATGTAGCTACTTAGCTGACTATCATCTACCATAGAGTAAGAGGTATATTGTTGGTTACCCTATAGCCTGATATAATAATATTCTCAAAGCTAGGAGTTCTACAAAGTAAATATAAACCAAGCTATGGCTCACCCCACTTCATTTAAATAGTTGCCAAAATAAAGAGATACACAAGCCAGCAGAGGATTGTGATACACACTTGTGATTCCAATTAAGGTAGCCAGGATGGCCTCCGTTACAAGAACTGTCTAAAATCATGCAAGCTAACAAGCAGAACCTGAAGAAAACCATAGCCACCATCACATACACAGATGTTTTTACAATCCAAGGATTCAACATGACTCAACACATCCAAATCTCACAATTGCCAGAGCCACAGAGGAGGAGAGACATTTAGAGCTGTGGCCTCCTTATTCTAGGTATGACTGCTGTGGAGAAGGAGCAGTAGTACCATAGCTACCAACAGGACCCCTTGGTTAGCCCTCTGTCAGCCTGACGCAGCTCTGTTCAAAGAGGCTTGCCCTGGCCCCAGCTTCTGCTGATGGAGGCGGAGTGGGGCTGTCCCCTGCTTATGCTGTGAGGTTGTGAGCAGCCTTTCCAGGCACTCATGGTCATAGTCTCAGTTTCTCTCTTTCCCTGCTAAGGCAGGAGAATTAAAGATTCCCCTGTTTGAACTCCACCTTTAGGGAAGATGAAAAGAGTAAAAGAAATTCCACTCTGGGCCCTGGGGAAAAGAAACGAATGGCTCCATTACCGATTCTCTTAGCTTTTAATAGCACTATGACACAACAGTTTCAAATCTATGTATAGATCAGCCCATTCAAAGCCATTTAGAATCTAGGATAACAATGCCAAAATAATTTCAATGTGAGTCTTTGATCTCCTCATTATAATGCCATTACCATACCATTATTAGCTAAGATTATAATGACAAATCAATTTTAATTGAAGTCTTTGGAGATGCCATTTATAATGCTATTATCATGTGAATTTGCAGTGGGAAAGTTACTTGAGTAAGCTTGTTGAAACAGAGCTATATTGCCACTCTAATGGAAAATTTTGATGGTGAAATTATTCCAAGTCCCTAGGGACTGGTGATTATCATATAAAACCACCAGCCATGAAATCGATACCCAACCCCCATAAATCATATGATAGATAGTATCTACTGATCAAAGAGTATGTTTCCCCCAGAGGACAAGTTCACACAAATCATAGAATCTTAAAACAGGTAAGTACCCCTCTTCTCCTCCCCCCCCATTACTAGGGATTAAAACCAGGTTCTAATGCTTGCAAGATGGGCACTCTACCACTGAGCACTCCCACCCAGTGCGTGTCATCTTATAAACGAGGCACAGGGTGAGTAGCATGGCAGAAGGAAGAATAGGCAACTTCTGCTCGAGTGGGCTCGCTCTGACCCAGAGCTGATTTACACACACAGGTGCTGCTGCAGTTGACTGACTTCATGGCTGTCAGCAGAGCCAGAATTTCTTTCCACTGTTGACTTAGGACCAGCAGCTCTCCAGGAACCTCCCAGATTTTAGGTGCCAGTTGAGGACTGCTGAGGTACTTACCCTGGTGGACTGAGCAACTACTGGGTTCTTGGACTTTCAGGTGTAAGGTGTTACTGTTTTAGCGCAAGCTCCCTTATATATGAATTCATATGTTTATGAATTTATTACATCAGATTACCCTGCTAGTTCTGTTTCTCTGGAGAACTGCGACTGAGACGCTGCCTTTTTAATGTAAAGGATCAGGTTCACCAGATTTTGTGAGTCTTGAGTAGGTGTGAGAAGGGAGGCACTATTAACCATGCTAAATGTGGACATAGACATTTAACTTTGGTGCCCAGTGTAAGAGAGAAACATGAACTTTAGGGAGAGCCAATGCCAATTTTGAAGAGACAGGATTTGAGAGGATGAGGTCAACTCATTGCTCTATCCCAGGGCACAACTCCGGGAGGCATCCCCAGGGAATCCTGTAGGCCCTGTCAAGCCAGTGGAAGTAGGTAGGCTAACCGCAGATCTTCACCTTTCACCCTGTTCCTCCAGGTCCAGTTCCCCAGTCTTGTCTCCAGCTCTGTTGCTGAGCACCTGCTGTGGCATCCCTCTCCTCTCGGTCCCCAGCTTCATCAGATCCCACAGCAGATCCCACAGCAGATCTCACAGCAGGTCACACAGCAGATCCCACAGCAGACCCCACAGCAGATCCCACAGCAGACCCCACAGCAGATCCCACAGCAGATCCCACAGCAGATCCCACAGCAGATCCCACAGCAGATGCCACAGCAGGTCACACAGCAGAGCCCACAGCAGACCCCATAGCAGATCCCACAGCAGACCCCACAGCAGATCCCACGGCAGGTCACACAGCAGATCCCACAGCAGATCACATTGCAGATCACATTCAACTTTCCTTCCCACTCATCTTGTTTTCTCAGCTCCTCCGTTCCAGCAGGCATTGTCTGGGAATGTAGCTGCCAAGTCTGACAGAGAAGCAAGTAGGTCAGTGAGGCAGGTAGGTGATCTTTAGATCATCACCCTCTCTCCTCGCCTCCATTCCTAATCACCCAGTCTCCTCCTCAGCTCTGTAGCAGACTCCCTGTTGTGGCCTCTCCCTACTTTCTGCTCCCATTCCTATGGGACTTAGCAGATCCTAGTGGAACCCTGCTTTCCTCAATCCTATGGACCCCCTCAGCCCTTACTCCTAGCCCATCCCCATTCCTAACTGTCAGCTCCCAAAATACATTTTTTTTTCCAGGAACTCAGGGACTATACCTATCAGGATACCAGAAAAAAATTTCCTACCAGCTACCACATTCTCCTAAGAACCACAGAGGGCAACAGAGATCAAGGAATAAAACATCTACTCAACAAAGACAAGACCAGATATCAGCACCTAGAATTACAATCTTCCTAGTCTCAGATGCAAAGACAGAATCAATGACATCCAGAGTAATATGTCTCCACTAGAGCCCTGTAACATAATCACGGTAGGCCCTGAATATCACAACTCAGCTGAAGCACAGGACAAATACTTTGAAATAGCCTTTGTGTAGATGATAGAGGTCTTTAAAGAGAAATAAATAAGTATATACATCCCTTAACAAAATCCATGAAAACACAGACAGATGGACAGTGATGGCAAATAGCTTTAATCTCAGTACTTAGGAGGTAGAGACAGATGGATCTCTGAGTTCTAGGCCAGCCTGGTCTACAAAGCAAGTTCCAAGACAGCCAGGGCTACATAGAAAAAAACATGTCTTGAAAAATCAAAACCAAAATAAAACAAACAAAGCCCCAAACCCTCGAAGAGTGAAAAGAAATGAATAAAATCGTTCAAGATCTGAAAGTAGAAATACAATTGAGAATGAAAACCCAAACCGAGGGAAATCTGGAAGTGGAAAATTTAGAAACTCAGACAGGAACCTCAGAGGCAAACCCAAAACCCAAAAACCTGTGGTCATCTCATTAGATGCAGAAAAGGCCTCTGGCAAAATCAAACACCCCTTCATGGAACAAACTCCTGGCGAGATGAGGGATACAAGGAGCAATCCTCAGTATAATAAAGGTAGTTCACAGTAAGTCATAGCTAACATCAACTTAAATGGAGAGAAACTCAGAGTAATTCTACTAAAATCAGGAACAGGTAAGATTGTTCACTCTCTCCATACTTATTCAATATAGTACTTAAAGTCTTACCTAGAGCAATAAGAGAACTGGAGGAGACCAAGAGGATAGGAAGATGTCAAAGCATCATTATTTGCAAGCAGTATGATAGTACAAACAAATGAATGACCCTAAAACTTCCACTGGGGAACTCCTACAGCTGATAAAACATTTTTAGCAAAGTTGCTGGAAACAAAATTAGCACACAAATATCAGTAACCCTCATATGTACACAAATGACTTTTCACAATAGCCTTTAATAATGTAAAGTATCTTGAGGTAATTCTAACTAACAATGGAAAGACTTGTATGATAAAATCTTTAAAACATTGAAAAAAGAAATTGAAGAAGATATCAGAAGATGGGAAGTTCTCCTGGGTTCATGGGTTGGTAGGATTAATATAGTAAAAATAGCCATTCTATCAAAAGCAATGTATAGATTCATTGTACTATCAAAATCCTAACAGAATTCTTCACAGATATTTAAAGGACAATTATAAGCTTCATATGGAAACACAGACACACACACACACACACACACACACACACAATCCAGAATAGCCAAAACAATCCTTAATAATAAAACTGCTGGAGGTGTCAGTATCCCTGATTTCAAGTTGTATGACAGAGCTATCCTGATAAAAACATTGGTATTAGCACAAAAGCACACAGTCAAATCTATAGAATCAAATTGAAGACCTAGACATAAATATGTAAATCTACATACATATGGACACCTGATTTTTGATAAAACAAAATGAAACAAAACAACAACAAAAACAGGCAAAAATACACACTGGAAAAAAGGCAGCATCTTCCACAAATGGTGCCTGTTAAACTGGACTGTGTATGTACAAGACTGCAAATAGACCCATACTTATCACTTTGCACAAAACTCAGCTCCAAATGGATCAAAGACCTCAACATAAAGCCAGATATGCTGAACCTAATGGAAGAGAAAGTAGAGAATAGCCTTGAACTCATTGGCACAGGAAATAAACCTTCTGAACAGAACACTATTAGTACAGGCACTAAGATCAACAATTAATAAATGGGATTTAGCCTTCCGGTTTCTGTCTGCTCTGGGAGCTGATCCTGTGCCACAGCTCTCCATACCCACATAACATTGGGAGTGCTGACACACTGGGACCACAGGTAAGACCACCAATTCTATTCAAATTCCTGGCCCAAGAGGGACCCGCCCAGAGCCATCAGAACACAGGAACCAATGAACAGCCGGGGATAAGATCATTCTGGTTTCTGTCTGCATCCCAGAAATGACCCTGTGCCACAGCTCTGCATACCCAAATTCCTCCCAGAGAGAACTGGTCTCCTAGGAGTCCAGACACACAGGCTTGCAGGAAGGACAAGCCACAGTCAGAGACAGCAAGACCAGCTAACACCAGAGATAACCAGATGGTGAGAGGCAAGGGAAAGAACATAAGCAACAGAAACCAAGGCTACTTGGTTTCAGAACCCAGTTCTCCCGCCATAGTGAGCTCTGGAAACCCCACCACATCAGAAAAACAAGACTCTGATTTAAAGTCTCATCTCATTACGATTATAGAGGACTTTAAGAAGAACATAAATAAAGCTGGGCATGGTGGCGCATGCCTTTAATCCCAGCACTCGGGAGGCAGAGGCAGGCGGATTTCTGAGTTCGAGGCCAGCCTGGTCTACAAAGTGAGTTCCAGGACAGCCAGAGAAACCCTGCCTCAAAAGACAAAACAAACAAACAAAAACCAAAAACCAAAAACCAAAACAAACAAAAAAACAAAACAAAACAAAAAAAAACAAAAAGAAAAAAAGAAGGACATAAATAACTCCCTTAAAGAAATACAGGAGAACATAGGTAAACAGCTAGAAGCCCTTAAAGAGGAAACACAAAAATCCTTAAAGAATTACAGGAAAACACAACCAAATCAATTTCTCCACCTATTTGGTTGTGTTTTCCTGTAATTCTTTAAGGGATGTTGGCCAAAAAAAAGAGTACTGAATTTTTGCTGCACATGCTTAAAAATGCAGAGAGTAATGCTGAAATTAATGGTTTAGATGAAGACTCTCTAGTCATTGAACACATCCAGGTGAACAAGGCACCTAAGATGCACTACAAACCTACAAAGCTCATGGCCGGATTAATCCATGCATGAGCTCCCCCTGCCACACTGCATGGCCGGATTAATCCATACATGAGCTCCCCCTGCCACACTGAAATGATCCTCAGAAGAAACTGAAGAAACAAAAACTCATGGCCCCAGAATAAATTCAGCATAAAATAAATGCAGATAAAGTTAAAAAAAGAAAGAACGAAAGAAAGAAAGAAAGGAAAAGGGAGATATAACAACAGAAACTGAGGAAATTAAAAAAATCATCAGATTCTACTACAAAAGCCTATATTCAACAAAACTGGAAAATCTGGATGAAATTTTTCTAGACAGCTACCAAATACCAAAATTAAATCAGGATTATATAAACAAACAGCCCTGTAACCCCTAAAGAAATAGAAGCAGTCATTAAAAAAAAGTCTCCTAAACAAACAAACAAACAAACAAACAAACAAGCTCAGGACCAGATGAGTTTAGTGCAGAATTCTATCAGACTTTCAAACAGAAACACTATCCGATTCATTCTGTGAAGCGGTGCTTAGGCTCCATATTATCTCTTAGAGATGGAACGGTTTCTGTCTAATTAGGAACTGGTCACAATTTCCTTTCATAGAGGACTTCCTAATAGATTTTTTTCTACTTCTATCATGTTTAATATTCCAAATAGATTTTAAAAAACTGGTTGAGTGTATACTACTTTTAGCTTCAGAAGATATCATCTATATTTAAGAGGCATTCAACCATTATAAATTATTTTGATGACTTAAAAATGTCAATACTGAGTTGTATATTTTAAAATAAATTTTATCAGTTAAAAAAAGTGTGTGATAAATAGAAAATGTGTGAGGCTGTTGTTACATAGCCTAGAGTGCTTTAACAAAGGGTAGGGCTCAGTAAGTAGTGTTTGCTTCGCAAGCATGCAAACCTGAGTTTGACACTAAGAACTCTCATAGGAAAACCAGACAGAGTGCTGCCTGCTTGACATTCAAGGGCTACGGAGGTAGAGATAGCTTAATGAATTAACCTCAGGTCAGTGAGAGACCCTGTCTCAAATATAAGGCAGACAGCATTCCTGAGACCTGGGGTTATCCTCTGGCCTCCATAAACATGTGCACACAAGTACATGTATAAACACAAATTTGGAAAAAAAAAAGCTCTACTATAAAGATTAAAAAGTATAGGAAATATAAAAAAATTGGATCCAACGAATCAGTAAAACTTCTATATGGCAAAGAACACTGTCATTCAGAAAAAGTAGAAGCCTACAGAATAGGAAAAGATTTTTTTTTTTAACCAACTACACAGCTGATAGAGGACTAACACCCAAAACATATAAAGATCCTAAAAAATTAAATATCAAGAAAAAATAGCCCAATTGAAAATGGGGTATAGTTCTAAACAGAATTTTCAAATAATAATAATAATAATAATAATAATAATAATAATAATAATAAGCACTTAAAGAAATGTTCAACATTCTTAGTCGTCAGGGAATTGCAAATCAAAACTACTTTGAGATTTTTCTTTTCCATCCATCAGAATGACTATGACCAATAAAGCAGGTGACAGCTCATGCTGGCAGGCGGTGGAGTGGGGGAACCCTTCTGCATTGCTGATGGGAGTGCAAATTTGTGCAACCACTATGGAAAGGACCTTCCGTTTATCGGCAGCCACAGTTGATTAGAGGCCATAGCCTCTGTGATATTGTAATAAATCCCCCCCCTTCTTTTTCTCTAAGTTCTGTTACTCTAGAAATCCCGGACTAACACAGTGTTCTTGGGCAAACCCCCAAAGGATGCTTCATCCTTCCACAGAGACACTTGCTCAACCACGTTCACTTTTCCTCTATTCAAATAGACAAAAACAACCTAGACATAACTCAGCAGATGAGTGGATAAAAACATGGAACTTTCACACAGTGGGGTATTGCTCAGTTGTCCAAAGATAAAATAAAATGATGAAATCTGTAGGTGAATGGGTGAAACGAGAAAAAGTCATCCTTAGTGAGGTAATATAACCCAGAGCCAGAAAGACAAATATGGTATGCATTTGCTTATATGTGCTTATTTGCTATTAAGTCAATGATAACCAAGCCACAATCCATAGAACCACAGAGATTAGAGGTACAGAGTAAAGGACTAGGGTCAGACAGATAGATATCTATAGGAAAGGGAAATAAAATAGATAGTTATGGATGGATGGCAGGGATTGGGACAGGAGGTCAAGTGGAAAGAGGGATATAAGGGAGCCTGAGGGAGGAAATATCAGGAGAGACAGCTAAAAGTATGGGTCATTGAGGGGTAGTATGGAAAACCTAATACAGTAGAAGCTTCCTAAAATATATAGTCATATGAGAGTGATCTACATGAGACTATCAACAATGGGAGAGACAGAGCTCCAAGTAGCCATCTCTTTTTTACCAAATGAAGCTTCCAGTGCTGGAATTGGGTCACACAGAAGTGCGGTGTTGGTTGGAGGGATCCTAGGGACTCTCCAGAGAACCCAGGCTGTTGCCTAGACAACTGATGGCAAGGCTCCATCAGAAGTCAGCACCTACACAATTCACTGAGCATGAAGACATCAAACTGATGGCCACAGAGAGCCTCTGCTCCTACCTGCGAGTGTCTTTGGTACAGGATGGTACCCCACATGCTACCAAAGGAATGATGTAAACACCAATCCAGCCACAAACCCTTTGCTCTTCAAGGCAGTTGTCCTGCCTGCAAGGTAAGTTAGTGCAATGGTGGCATAGAGCTTGCAGGAGTGACCAACCAATATGTGATTTGATTTATGACCCACTTCATGAGATAGAACCCACATTGGACTTTCCTAGGGTGACCAGGAACCTGAGACTAGATTACCCATGGACCTAGGGTAAAATCAAATATTACTTTTTTTTTAAAGTAACAGTGAAATGACTCCTAATGATATTCTGCCATACTCACAGAGCGGTGTCTTGCTCAGCCATCATTAGAGAAGCTTTCTTCTGCAGCTGATTGGAACAAATACAGAGACTCATAGCCTGACACTAGGCAGAGAATGAGAGAGCTTGGAACACTCCATCCTAAATGGAATGTTTCCATCAAATCCCTCCCTTCACAGCTCAGGGAATGCAGCAGAAGAGAAGGTGAAAAGAATGTATGAGCCAGAGGACACCAAGGAAACAAGGCCCTCTAAATCAGCATGATTGACACACATGTAAACCCAGAGACTGGTGCAGCATTAACAGGGCCTGTGTCTGCTCCAGTGGGGGTCCTAGAGCTGAGAAGAGAAGTGGACACATGCCCCATCTCTAACCCAGAAGCATTCTCCAACTGATAATCACTTGCAAGTGAAAATTCAGTTTCCTCCAAGGGAGTCTCCAGGGGAAACAAAACACTCCTAATGGTAGGCTGCATGCCCCTCAGGAGATGGCCAACAGAGAGCGAACTTGGCATCATGGCGGTTCTTTGCCTCATATTGTCCGGTCTGGGCTCTTCCTGTGTGTGTGTGTGTGTTTTCTTAATTTCATCTTATTATTTTTTATTTTATTTTATTTACATTTTTTTCTTCTCCCTACAGGTCCCTTATATACGTATGATGGCTTTGAGTTTAGTGTTTTTATGGGATTTCCAAGTGTATAAACAAGTGGCTCTCTGTTTATGATGCCTCTGTGTGGAACCTTTTTCTTTGGTTTGTTTATTTTGTACCATTTCAATGTGTTAGGTTAAAAAAACTTATTATATTATATTACATTATATTTTATTATAATTCATTCTAATTATCACAAGCTTGCTTGTGATAGGATCTAACTCACTCCATCTTAGGACAGGCAGCCATGTTAAGCCTTAAGCTTCAATTTCCCAGAAGGCCTACCTGGAAAAAAAAAAACAGAGAAAAAGGGCAGCCAGTCAGCAACTGCCTTGACACCTGGCTAGGGGCTTACCACAGATATGGAAAAAGTTCCTATAAGGTAACCCTCTTTCCCTTGAGGCATGAACCAATCAGAAGTGTACAAACATCCCATACCATAGCTCAAACAATCCTGATCGAAGGTGACCCAGCTACAATGGGAAAACTCCTAACTCGCTTTAAGAGGGGCCCATGAGCTTCCTTTGTAGTCTCCTTGTGGATGACTGACCCCAGTGTGATGGCTGTTTCTGCAGAATAAACGCTCCTTGTCTTTGCATACTGTTCATGTCTGGGGTCTTCTTGTAGTGATTCTCGGACCTTACACTTGTTTTTTTTTTTTTTAAAGAAAGATTTATTTATTTATTATACTTATATAAGTACACTGTAGCTGTCTTCAGACACACCAGAAGAGGGCATCAGATCCTATGACAGATGGTTGTGAGCCACCATGTGGTTGCTGGGATTTGAACTCAGGACCTCTGGAAGAGCAGTCAGTGCTCTTATCTGCTCTCCAGCCTCTACACTTGTCTTTAAATAAGAGACAGGAGAAGGTAAAGCTGGATGGGAGAGGAAGTGGGGAGGAGCTGGGGAGAGGTAGAGGGAGGGGCAAACCTTAACCTGGATTCATTTAGGGGAAAAAAAAATCTATTTTCAATAAAAGGAAAAAAATATATCAAAAAAGAAAAACCAACCAAACAAAAATGGATAGGCTCAGAGACACTCTAAAGTGAGATGGGAAACCATCTCCATAAAGTCAAGGCCCAAGTGTGGGTGATTACACAGCCGTGGGAAAATTAGTGTAACCAATTATCCTTGGAGGGGCCTTGTTGGAGACCGAGGGGCTTCAGGAATCTCAGCATGATTCCTTAGGCCCTTGTCCAGCACACCCACCTGAAACAATGAGTTAGGAATGTCAGAACTCTAAGTTCTCAAACTAGCTTAGCCACTGCAATCCCTAATCCTCCCTTGTCTCCATTTCTCTGCCTCCCAGATGCCTTTGGTTTCTCTGGGTGATTCTGAGGGATAACCAACAGGAAGGATTAGGGGCCAACTGCCATCCAAATTGCTAATAAATGTGGTATTTTGTAGTCAATTATTTGCATCTGAACCTTTTATATTCTTGCTTGGCATCCTAAACCCCTTGTCTGTCTTCCTGGGTTTTTTTCCTGCTCCTTACGAAGGACCAAAGCTATGATGTCAATGTGGTGACTGTGTCTTGGAGGTACAATTACAATCTGGAGGCAGAGAGAATTGGCCATGCTGTGAAATTTCAAGCAGCGTTGGTCCAGGGGAGAAACTCACCTAAGAGGTGTCCCCAGCTTAGCAAACAAAGAAACGGGGGTGGGGGGAATCCACAGCAGCTCTGAGCGTCACAATGTGGTGTGGGCATTGGTTGGTATCTGTGTTCAGGTCAGGCAGTGACTGGACAACAAAGGTAATGGGGAAATTCCAAGTGCTGAGAAAAACAATAAACAGATTCCCTGAGCAATAAATAATGAACATAGATAGCATTGATGGAAGCCAATAATGTACTTTGCTTTATAAATGTTATTTGAATAACTGACATTGTACTTTGCTGGGCTAAGGTTTCACATACATTTGGTTATGCATTTTAATGCACCACCCCTCTCTGCCTCCCCCCCTCCCCATCCCATACAGCCTTTCAAATCAGTATAAATTGCTGTGCCTAGCAGGCATGTCTTGATCTTTAGCTGCCATGACAACAGGATACCGAGAGATGCATTTTCATAACAATTGCTAGCAGTGTTGAGAATCACTGTTACTTGGTGTCAGGGAACAGCTGGCTCTGGGAAGAACACAGCATTGTTTCTCTTAACTTGTAAGCTTTTGTTGTAATAATTGAAAAATAGGTAGAAAAATTGTTGTTTGAGGGTGAAGTAGATAGGTGGGAAACAAAGCCCCAAAGCGCAGGAGCTGGATAGAGGAGGGAGGGAGGAGGGGGGAGGAAAAGAGAGAATGGGGGAGAGAGAGAGAGAGAGAGAGAGAGAGAGAGAGAGAGAGAGAGAGAGAGAGAGAGAGAGAGGGACAGAGCACCAGGGGAGCGGAAGAGGGAAAGAGGGAGAAATCTGGGGCAGATTATTCTTGATAGTTTGTTGAGTGTATTTTCCTAAGGTGGGTTGTTTAAGGCATAGTCCTGGACTGGGGGTTGCTCTTCTGTGGTAGAGAGCTTACCCACTGTGAGCAAAGCCTTGGAGACCATCTCCAGCATCACACACACACACACACACACACACACACACACACACACACACACACACACACAGCAATGGAACTGCTGGCCATTGGTTGTGCTTGTAGGACACTGAGTGCATGCTTGTGAAGTGAACTGAATGGAGCCTAGTTGCTTCTATCTTTGTTTCTCTCCTAAGGATAAAAGCAATGTTGCTTCACTGTTTGCTCTCACTGTGATGTGTTGCCTAGACATTCCTGGACCCAACCCTCCACCCATCCTCTTTTTGTATATGTATGTGTGTGTGCTTTGTGTGTATGTGTGCCTATTTGTGTGGCGGCACGAGGTTGCTGGTGGGTGACTTTTTGATCTCTTTCTACCTTAACTATCTAGGCAAGGTCTCATTGAACCCACGCACATAGTTTTGGCTGGTTCTGGGATTCCATAACTGCTTTTCTGAATACTGGGATTACAGGCGGCCATCATACCTACTTGGCTCTTATAAGGAGGGGTCTGGGGATCCAAACTCTGGCCCTTACCACATAGGCATCACCGGTTTCCTTTGTTGTCTCTCTCTCTCTCTCTTGGTTTTTCGAGATAGGGTTTCTCTGTATAGCCCTGGCTGTCCTGGAACTAACTTTGTAGACCAGGCTGGCCTCGAACTCAGAAATCCGCCTGCCTCTGCCTCCCGAGTGCTGGGATTAAAGGCGTGCGCCACCACGCCCGGCTATATTTCTCTTTAGGAATGAATTCTCTCAGGTGTTTTGCCACAGTAGCAGGCAAGAGATTACCTTGGGTTACCTGGGTGGGTCCTAAATGCACTCATTAATGTCCTTAGACACAGGCCAGAGAGGGGTTTGATACATGGTAGAAAGAAGACAGTGTGAAAATGGAGCAAAGAGAGGTTTGGAGATGCTGGCCATATGTGAGACAGGAAGATGTTAGAAGGAACAGGAAGCAGATTCTCCCTAGAGCCTCTGGGGAGAGCTCTGTTCTTTGATTTCAGCCAAGTAACAGTGATTTCACATGTCTGCCTCTTCTAGAACTGTGTGAGGCTAAATTTCTGGTGTTTTAAACTACCAAGTGTGTGCCAGTCTATTGCCACAGGAAACAAAGCATATCATCACAGGCTGCTTAGGTGTTGCTGATCTTTCAATTGTTTATTTTTTATTAATTGTTTTTCCTTTCTGGCTAGCCAAAGAAGTCAGTGACACCAGTCTTGGGCATATACCATTTCTACCTCTTCTCCTTTGCTTGGGCCACTGTCACCCTCTGTGGGTCTCTTTAGACCTTGGTGCTTCTTTGGGTTCTGTCTTCTTGCATCACATCTCCTTGGATAACCTCAACCACACTCAGGACCTCAACAATCCCCCCGTTGATTTCTAAGATCATTACTTACAGTTACTCCCTCCCTTTATTTCAGGGCTGTGTATGACTCCGCACTTGTGTTAGCGTTCTGACACTATAACAAAATACCTAAGCTAGTCAACTTAACACAGAGGACAGCTTGAGTTTGGCTCTACGTTTGGCGTTCCAGTCCATGGTTGATCAACCCCGCTGCTTTTGGGACTGTGGTAAGGTAATATATCTCGGTGGGAGTGTATGGCTGAGCAAACCTATCCATTCCTGACAGGTTCAGGAAGAAAGAGAGAACCAAACAGTTGACTGAGACAGTTGAAACTGGGAGTGGTCCTATAAAGCAGGCAAAGATTAGGGTCTATACACAGAATCACTCACCATCCAGCTAGCAATAAGGACTTTACTACTGGTGGCTGGTGGAGAGCAAATAGCAGAACACAAGGTGGTAGTCAAGTAGTTGAAACTCTTGTGACTGATGAATTGAGATGCGGTGGAAGGAAGGGAACGAACGAATGAACGCATCACCTGGTACCCCAGTTCCAGTGTTTGCAGTGGATAAGAGATGGTAAGAATGTAGCCAGGTAGCTGTAATTATAGTGAATAACAGGATTTGAGTAGAATCCTAGGGACTGACTAGAAGTACAGCCAACACAGGCACCCAGCTTGTAGTCCTAAAAGAAATCGTGACTGAAGGACTGAAAGATGTCTGAGGCATTTAACTCAGTAGGAAACAAAACTTTCTGGGGCTGGAGAGATGGCTCAGCAGAGGAATGCTCGCTGCCCTGGCAGAAGACCTGGGTTTGGTTCCCAGCACCCACATGGCGACTCCCAACCACTTGTAACTCTAGTTCCAGGGGATCCCATGCCTCCTTCTGACTTCCTCTTGCAGCAAGTTATTTTCTGAGTCCCCAGATATATAACTGAAATTCTTGTCACTTGATACTTGGGGTCCTTTTCCCTTAAAAGGGGTAGTTTTCATTATATGTGTATGAGTGCTTTGCCTCTGTGTGTATGCGCACTACGGGCATGTAGGACCCATGGTGCGCAGGTCCTGTTAGAAGCGTGGTTCTCAACACATGAGTTGCAATGACCCTCTCACAGGGGTCTCCCAAGACTATTAGAAAACACAGATATTTACATGATAATTCATAACAGTAGCAGAATTACAGTTATGAAGTAGCAAAAAAAATTAATTTTATGGTTGGGTGTCACCACAACATGAGGAACATTAAAGGAACATTAGGGAAGTTGAGAATCACTGTGTAAAAGCAGGACTAGCTCCCAACCTTGGAGCCCTCTTTCCAACCACTAAAATATGCATTTTCATGTCTTTCATATTATGCCATCCTGTCATGAAGGAGGAAGGCAGCACCAGGCAGACTGTCTCCATTTGGGTTCTGGAGGAAGCTTGTTCTTCACACTTGGAAATCCTGCTATATTCAAAATCTCACCATACCTGGTGTCTACATAACAGGTTGTGTCACACAAGGATGTCAGCTCCAAGGGGTGCACATTACAGGACAGGGTTCTACACCTAGTCCAGGCTGTGCTATAGGCAGCCCTATGATGATATGATCAGGGAATCCTTATCAGTGATTGAGGGGAAAGTCACATTGAGCCATAGCTGCAGCTGCAGTTGAAATACTCCAGGCTCCTGTGATTCAGTATAAGACAAAAGGAGGAGTCACTTGGCAGGAACAATTGACCTTGGCATTTGACAGGGGGCAGGGCTGCTTTTATAAAGCAGGCAGGGAGAAATAGGATCATAGTCGGCCTGGTGTCCCACTTACATGTCACTTGGTTTGTCTATGATCAGCTATGATGCTATACGGGCTAATGGCCTGCTCCTGATATGGGACAGGCACAGTGACTTAGAGTACAGGATCCTCAGCATCAGGGGCCAGTGTCATGCCAGCAAATGACCAAAGAGACCTGCGCAGATGGTTGTTGAGGTTGAGTGTGTTGTTGAGGGGATTGGGATAGAGTGGGGTGTGGGTAGTTCTTGTGGTTCCAAGGCCAGCTTCCAAATGGCATCTGTTGCTCATGTCATTAACCTTCCTCTTCAAATGTGTGTTTGACTGTCTAGGTGACCAGTGTTCAGGGAAGAGTGCTGAATTATTTCTACTGGGTGGTAAAACCTCATTCAAAGGCTGCTTCACAATAGGTGATTGTGATTTACCTCAGGCACTAGCAGGTGCGTGATCTTTGCCAGCTATAGAGAGTTTAATTCTGGGGATTCTGGAGAAGGGATACATGGAAGACCCCCGAGAGGGCCTGTGTCTGGTGGCTACTCCTCTGCTGTTGCTGCTGCTGCCCCGCCCCAGCTGCTGCTCCGCCCTGCTGCTGCCCCTGCAACTGCCACCTGCTGCCACTGCTGCATGTGCTGCCGCTGCTGCTGGTCTCTGTTGATTCTTGCTGCAGCAGTTGCTGTTGGGTTTGCTTTTCTTGGATTGCTTGTTTGTTGAACTGCTGGCTATCCTGACGATGAAGATTGGACTTGCCCTAAGGAACCCAATGCTTCTATTCAGCAGTAAGTGGCCCAAAGAGGTCTACAACCACTTATGAGAACTGAATAAAGTATCACAACAAATAGTACCAACACGGGAGAGATCCATCTTTTGTGTTAGTGGCCAACTGCACTCCATTTGTCTACCTGTGAGCAACTGTTGGTGGAAGGGTGGAGGTTGGGAAGTAAGCTGGATTGTGTTCAGATATTAGTTCAAATTCTGACTCCTTTTCTAGTGTCCGTGTAACTGGGTGAGCCACTTTAATTCTCTGCTTCAGTTTCCTCATTGTAAGATGGACCAGTTAGCTGCCATTCAAGAGTTGCAGGCATTAGAATAAGTACTTGCTATGGGTAAACTCCAAGCTGGTGTGTGTGTGTGTGTGTGTGTGTGTGTGTGTGTGTGTGTGTGTGCTTTAAAATTATATTCTTAGCTTCTTCTTTCCATTTTTATGTGTCCAGTCTATCCTTTCAGAGAAGAAAGCAACTCAGTCAATACTATCCCATCAAGTTTTTAGGGACTTAATGTGTTGGTTCTTCCCAGGGAAATTGCAGTTTTAAAGGAAGAGCTGTGGTGTCTGACTTAAGGAATGGCTTGCAGATGGGTTGCTCATGGATTGCCAGCATTTGGAGAGGACAGGAACCCTGAGATGAGATCTGATAAAGGAACACAGTCTTCACATTTGGGTGAAGCTGGCCTTCCCAGTTTTCAATGAAGAGGAAAGATGGAGCTGTACAAAGAGGCCCAACTCCCTACCTCCTCCCTCCTTCCTCCAGCCATGTTGAACAGTTTGCCTACAGCTTGCTTTTTTTTTCTCTCTCTCTGAGTGGGGCAACTGAAATATCTTCTAGCTATTTGTTCCAGTAGTTCAATATAAATTCTTGGTTATATCAAATATTTGATATTTTAGGAAATCAGTCTTGTTAAATTAAAGTGCATAAGATGGCATTTTAAGGTCACCTTGGTATGATCAAACATGACGCTGACATTTACAATCCATTTCCATCGCTTCTCACATGTTTCCTTGCTGGCTAAATCCAGACTTCTCAAGTTTAAAGGAGTTTAAAAATCTAACGATACAATTATAGATACTGTACACGAATTTCTAACTGCTCACTAAGGTTTCTGCAATTACAAAATCTTCATATAGCCCATTCCAGTCATCTGAAAAAAAAAACTGAAGTGGTTGTTATATTATTACCCGCTTAAGTATAAACTGGTACAGATATTAAACGTTCTACTTACTCCTTAATTTTATAGAATTTGCTCATATAAAAACTAAAATGAATTTACATATTGAGAAAGGAAGCTGCAGTGAGACCTTGTTATCAGTTTCCCTAAAGTAAAGTGCTCAGGGTGGGGTGTCTGTACCCTAAGCCCACACTCTGGCTCTGCCTCTACTTCAGACACATCTGACTTCAAGCTCATATTCCCGGAAAGTCCCCCAGGGACACTGAAGGTCTCCATGAGTGGAAGAGGGTCCATGGCTCTCTTCCCCACAGTTCAGGTCAGTCCAGTTGTCCCCCCTCATCACCCCAGTCTTCATTTCTTAGGGGGAGCTGGGGGATTGCACACACTTATCTCGCAGTGGAGGAGGGGTCAAACCAGACCAGGCTTGGGTCTAGTGGGAGTGAAGGTTCTACTCTGTTGAGTCCTACCCAACCTTCTCCGCCGGCCTGTTGTCTACTCCTTTGCAGGAGGCAGGAGACATTTTAGCCTCCAGTGTTTAGAACGTCAGGTCAGATTCTGTCCACTGTCCTTCCATCCCTATCAAGAGAATGACCAGTGGCAGGACAGACAGATGCCTCACAGCAATTGTTGGACAAGGGACTTTTGAATTTATTTTTACTACACAAACGTATCTTAAAAGCAAATTAGAAATACAAATGAAAAGACTTGCTATTGATGCTGATTGAAGGCAAAGTAAAAAGGAGCTTTGTGGAGATTAGTCGTCCCTTACAGAGTGACTTTTGTCGGTAGCGTGAGGTCCACTTGGTCTGAAGGTCAGGAGTCATTCATTTTGTGCGGGCTGAACAATAACCCTGATGGCATACAATTTGTCTCGCTGTTCCAGCTCATGATGACGTGCCAGTCAGACACCCATCACTTTCACACATGCCAGAGGACATCATTTTAAAGGAAGGAAAGGTTATTTTGACCCATAGTTCCCAAGATTCCTTCCATGTCCTTCCAGTCTGATGAGGTTTATAAGCAAGTAGTACCTCACAGGCACAGCTGCCTAACTTCCTGGTGGTCCAAGGAGCAAAGGAAGACTGAGAGGCAGGGTGCAGAGTCCCAATGTCCCCCTCAGAGACTCACCCCCAATGTCCTAACAGCTTCTCACTAGACCCCACCCCTAAATTTTCTACCACCTTCTGATACTTGAAGGCAGGAAACTTTGGGGGTCCCTGAAGATTCATACTGTACTATAAACTTCTTCTCCGCAGTTTACCATGGCACCATTTGTCTTTACCCTGGAAGCCTCTTATAAAGATGAAATTGACTTTTATTCTTTCTTAGATAGCAATTAATCTAGTGCCTGCCCCCCAATCAATACAGGCATAAAAATTATGTGAGGATAACTAGGTCAGATATCCAGATGTAAAGTACCCAAAGTACAACATATCAGGGCTAGGGAGATGGCTCAGTGGGTGGAGTGCTTGCCCCGCAGGCATGGGAGTTCAGATCCAATAAGAGGGAGAGGGTGGAGCCAGACAACCAATAAGAAGAGGGAGAGGGTGGAGCCAGACAACCAATAAGAGGGAGAGGGTGGAGCCCAGGGGACCAATAAGAGTGGGAGGGTGGGGCCAGGGACCAATAAAAGAGAAAGGGTGGAGCCAGACAACCAATAAGAGGGAAAGGGTGGGGCCAGGGGAACAATGGGGGAGAGGGTGGTGTCAGGGAACAATGAGGGGGAGGCAAATGCTAGGTGGAAGTGGCCACGTTCAGCAATTCCATTCAACTCCTTTGCCTGTAGCCTTGCTATGTAGCCAGGACAGCCTAAAATTCAACCCCTCTGCCTCTGCCTCCAGTCTACTGACCTTACAGGGTTGGGATACCTTACCTAGCTACTTTGCTGTTAAATTGAGTTATTACATTTTTTTTTAACTCTAGGAGTTCTTTGCATATTTTGGATATGAATCTCTTGTCAGATAACACAGTCCTCAAATATTTCCAGACACTTTGTGAGCTAGTTGCCTTTGCATGAGGTGGATAATCTCCTTTGATACACAAAGCTTTTAATTTCAATGAAATCCAATGTACTTTTTCTTATATTTCCTCTAGTTTGGGTGTCAAAGCTAAGAAATTCATTCCAAAGTCACAGTTAAGAAGCTTTATCCCATGTTTCCTTCTAAGCATGTTGTAGCTTTAAGTCTTCTGTTTAAATTCCTGATCCATTTTGAGGCCCTTTTGTGTAAGGTAAGGCTAGCTTGAGCTACAGAGCAAGAGGGGAGGAAGGAAGGGGGTGGAGTCGGGAAGAAGAGGAGAGGGGAAAAAGGGAGGGAGAGAGAGGGAGGGAGGGAGAGAAAGGAAGAGAAGGAGGAGGTGGAGCAGTGAGAGGAGGAGATGGAGGGAGGGGTGAGGCAGATGGGGAGAGGTGGGAGGAAGAGGGCTCAGTTCTTCTGTGTCAGCTTCCCAAGTGCTGGGGGGAGGGGGACAGGCACACGCCACCACGTTAAGACTAAGTGTTCTTCTTTTGGGTTTATACTTTGGTTTGCACACAGATCAGTCTCACAGTGACATTTTCATATCTTCTCTTTATATTCGGTTCTTATGTCCCCTACTGCCCACTCCTGACTCCACCCTCTCCCCCTCATTGTTCCCTGACACCACCCTTTCCCCCATTGTTCCCCTGGCCCCACCCTTTCCCTCTTATTGGTTGTCTGGCTCCACCCTTTCTCTTTTATTGGTCCCTGGCCCCACCCTCCCACTCTTATTGGTCCCCTGGGCTCCACCTTCTCCCTCTTATTGGTTGTCTGGCTCCACCCTCTCCCTCTTATTGGTTGTCTGGCTCCACCCGCTCCCTCTTATTGGTTGTCTGGCTCCACCCTCTCCCTCTTCTTATTGGTTGTCTGGCTCCACCCGCTCCCTCTTATTGGTTGTCTGGCTCCACCCGCTCCCTCTTATTGGTTGTCTGGCTCCACCCTCTCCCTCTTCTTATTGGTTGTCTGGCTCCACCCGCTCCCTCTTATTGGTTGTCTGGCTCCACCCGCTCCCTCTTATTGGTTGTCTGGCTCCACCCTCTCCCTCTTATTAGCTCCCTTCAAATCAGTCCCCCTTTTGCTTTTATGACATAGTTTACATACTTCACTAACCCTTCCTCCCCTCACTTTAGATCCTTGTCTTCTTGCTCAGCGACCCATTCCATTCAACTTTTTTATTTTTTTATTTTTTGAGACAGTGTCTCACTATGTAGCTGTGGCCATAATGGAACTCATTATGTAGACCAGTCTGGCCTCATATTAGAGATCTGCTGTCCTCTGTGCCACACACCCGCACCCCCCCACCCCGTCTTAGGGCTTTTATTGCTGTGAAGAGACACTTATGACCACAACAACTCTTATAAAGAAAAACATTTAACTGAGGCCACCTTAGCGTTTCAGGGGTTAGTCCATTATCATCAGGGCAGGAAGCATGGCAGCCTGCAGGCTGACATGGTGATGAAGGAAACAAGAATTCTACATTTTGACCTGAAGGCAGTAAAGGGAGACTGTGTACAGCACTGGGTGTAGCTTGAGCATATGTAAGATCTCAAAGCCCGCCACAGTGACACATTTCCTCCAACAAGGCCACATCCATTCTAACAAGGTCACACTTCTTGAAAGTGCCACTCCCTATGGGCTAAGCATTCAAACACATGAATCTATGGGGGTCATTCCTATTCAAACCACTACACCACACACACACACACACACACACACACACACACACACACAAACACACACACACACATTCACGCACACACACATGCATGCACACACACATGCACGCACACACACACGCATGCACAATATGTACGTGTGCACGCACGCACACACACAATGTATGTAGAACGCAAGTTTAAACATAGGAGGAAATGTGATCTTTTTTGATTATAGTTTAGTTTGCTTAAAAAGAATCACTAGTTTGGTCCATTTTCATGGGAATGTTAGGATTTCATTCTTTTTTTCATGTCAATTAGCATTTATATTAATAAATGTACATAATAGTTGGTTTCATCATTACATCTTACATGCATACATTTGTGGGCATATATACAAACATACATACGTATATACGTTCCCTCTTACCCTGTCCAGCCTCTGGCCTCCTTCCCTTCACAGGCCTCCTCTTAGCAGTCACGCCCCTCCCAACTCCCTACAAATCCCTTTCTCATGTTCACCTCTTTGTTTTGTTTCGTGACCCACCCACGGATTTCAGTCAGGGGCACTTGTGTGACCGCAGGTTTGGAATTATCCAATGGAGTCTGGTGGGCTGACAAACAGGAGACAATGCCACCTTCTCCCCAGCATCTATCAGTTCCGCCCTCATCTGTGACTGACAGCTGATAGGGCCAATCTTCTGCAGGCCCAGTGCAGATGTTCCCCCCCCCCCGCCCCCCAGCTGCTGTGAGTTCGTCTTCCTCATTGGCTGTGTTATCTGCCTAGAGCGAGGTACTTCACAATCCCGCTCCCCATCTCTGGCTCTCACATTCTTTCTGCCCTCTCACTTTCGATGTTCTCCGAGCCTTGTGGGCGATGGTACTCTCTGTTTAGACTGAGCATTCAACGGTCACTTATTCTCAGCACCCTGAGCCGCTATTGTCTCGGCAATCAAACTTCGCTGTGCAGAGAGGATTCTCTGATTAAGGCTGAGAGTAGCGTTTGTCTGTGGGTACAAATAGTTATTTAGAAGGCAGTTTGACGCTGTGTAGTTAAAGAACCATTGTACATTGTGCCCTAGGGCCAAGACAACCCTAAATTTTAATGGGTTTACAGTACCGAGCACAGGCTCATTTTGGGGGCAGTGGGTCTCAAATCCAATTATAGAGTGGGATGGGGAAGGAGCCAAACGGGGTTAGTCAGACTGAGAAGGAAACTATATAGGTTAGAGATATTCGAGCCATTAGGGAAAATGCTGTTTTTAGTTTTAGAGAAAGAGGGGCAGAAAGACTATTTCTAGAGAAATACGAGTTGCAATACAATTGGTCATTGAAGTTTCAGAGACGAACACACAAATACATAAAATAGAAAATTGAAGGTCAAAATAATACAAACGCAAGTGAACCCCCCAAATGAACAGAAGGTGTTATGTTCAGAGATACTGCTTCTTGGGGAGAGATGCCCGCCCTCTGTTGACGTAGCTCTGTAGTCTGGTTGCACCACGCTCCTCTCTCACTCTTTCTCTGGTCCGCATGGTTCCTCTCTGCTATGGCGGATGCGGGTGTTGAGGGTCTCTCAGACTCAGTCTTCCTTCCCATCCTTCTGCTGCGGTCTTCAGAGTCTGCGAGGCTTGGGGTCTGCTGCTCCCAGCAGGATGCGGTACCACGTGACATGTTCTGTCACATTCTTCCTGGGGTCCCATCCATTCATTGCTACATGGGGCAATAGTAGATGTGTACGGGGGTGGTGGTGGGAAGTGCTGCCGATTTCTTAACCTTCGGTACCCGCACTCCCTCTCTGGTCATGAGATGCTTACATCTCTGGTTGGTACAGTGCATGTGTGTGCCTGCGGGGCAGTGGCGGTGGTATGGGTTGGAAACTTCTAGATTTCTGATCCCCATATCTTTTATGGTGTGTCTATGGTTTGTTGTGGTCCGCGTTCCTTCCTGGCCTGTCAGTTTAGCTTCTGATTTGCTTTCTGCAGTTCACGATATCTCTGTGGTTCTCATTGCACAGCTGTTTCAAGTCCTTCGCAGCACATCTGGGGTGGGGCCCCAGCACAGCACCAGCTATTTGGGGTGGCTGGGTGCACTTGTTGGATTCTTTGTTGAGAAAGCCCCATCTTAGTCTCATTTTTGCTTTCCGCAGCTCCCCTCTTTTTATTGGTGGCTTTATAAATAGCTATTATTATTATTATTATTATTATTATTATTGTTGTTGTTGTTGTTGTTGTTTGCAGTATGCATGTGAAGGTCAAAGGACAATTTTGTAGAGTAAGTTCTCTCCTTCTTACTTTATGTAGGTTCCAGGGATTTGAACTCGGGCTGTTAGGTTTGCCCAGGGCTCTAGGCATTAGGGGTACAAATAAACAATGAAGATCAATATGACTTGGGTCTGTTTGGAGTGAGTGGGGTGTTCTGAATGCAATGTAGAATAGGCAGATAAAACAGGAAGCTCTTTGTTGGTCTCCATATTCGTGAGCCTGCCATTTTTACCAGAAACAAAATCTAACCGATGAAACCTTATTTCCTTTTGTTTTCTTTTGAGAAATTAGTGGGGGCTTCGGTTGTCAAAACAAGAGACCATGAGATACACCACGTACAGATGGAGTGTTTTGATAATTCTGGGCTCCAGGGCCTTCCCATGAAAAGGGAAGACTGTTTTGAAGAACAGACACAAGCAAAACAAAACCCTGCGTTTGAGACAATGTTCAAGATAGTGACCCAACCCAGGTATAGCAGGAGAATCAAAAAGCGGCTTACCAGCTCCCTCTTCTGAGCCCTGAGCTAAAGGTTTGAGGTTTGAATTGTAGGGAAAAAATTCTTTTTTGATTGCTTCTGTATCCCCCACTCCTCACCTTTGGTAAAATGTTTCAAATCCTGACCTGAACAAGGAAATCAAAGCCAGGGGTTAGTGGTTACAAATAATCTAGGAGGCTGGACTGTAACTGTAACCAGCCCCGCCCCCCACCCCCACCCCGGAAGTCTTACTTAACTATCCCGAGCCGGAAGACTTAGCTTCTTCTTCCTTAGGGGGTCTCAATCACATTGGAGTTAAACTAACTTGAAGTGCCAGAAAAGCGATGTAATGTTGGGTTTCCGAAAGACAAAGAGAGAAGGGATATGATTGGTGGATGTGTAGTCAGGTGGCCCATGCGGAGGCATCCCTTCCCCTGAGGGGCCAACCATGTGACTGGTGACTGGTATAGTATAGAATAGTTTACTCAGAGCATGGGGAGGGGAGTTGAGAGGGTAGTAGAGGCAGAGGAAGGCAAGGCAGAGAGAGAGAGAGAGAGAGAGAGAGAGAGAGAGAGAGAGAGAGAGAGAGAGAGAGAGAGAGAGAGAGAGAGAGAGAGAGAGAGAGAGAGAGAGAGAGAGAGAGAGAGAGAGAGAGAGAGAGAGAGAGAAGAGGAGTAGAGGCCAGCCATGAGCACGTGGAGTGAGGGGAAAGAGGGGAATGGAGAGAGGGGGAGGGAAAGGGGCGGGGAGGGAGGGGGAGAGGAATGGGGAGAGAGGGGAGCAGGAGGGAGAGGACTAAACAAGAGCAGGAAGGCAAGAGAGAGGAGGGGGCAGCAGCCCCTTTCATAGTGAGTCAGGCACACCTGACTGTTGCCAGGTAACTGTGGGGTGGAGCCTAGACCAAATGCCAACATGTAAGGCTTCTGTTTTTTCAGTGATACATGAAAGGATCATGTTGGGCCATCCCTTGGCTGTAGCCCAACAGGTATTAATTTATTGCCTGCATTGAGAACTGGCTTCAGAACAGAATGTTCCAGTAGATGCTATCTCAGCTTTAGAAAGAGGAATTTTTTTGGTAAGCCTGACTGTTAACTGCATCCCAATCTGCTCCTGCAAGACTTGCCTACCTACCAACACAGAGGAAGACATTTAAGCCAGTCAGAGGATAACACCACTCCAGGATTTGACAGTGCTCGTGGTGATAGAAGTAAAAGACCTAGCCTGAGTTTTAAAGTTTTAATACAAAATTTGATTTACTTGTTGTCTTAGTTAGGGTTTCCATTGCTATGACCAAGGCAAGTCTTATGCAGGATAACATTTAATTGGGGCTGGCTTACAGAGGTTTAGTCTACTATCATCAAGGTGGGAAACATGGCAGTACCCAGGCAGGCATGGCACCGGAGAAGCTGAGAATTCTACATCTTTTTCCTAAGGAAACCAGGAGAACACTGGCATCCTCGGGCAGGGCAGCTAGGAGGATGCTCTCCTCCGCAGTGGGTGGAGCCTGAGCATAGAAGGAGACCTCCAAAGCCCACCCCTCCGAGACACACTTCCTCCAATAAGGCCACACCTCCTAACTGTGCCACTCTCTAGGGGCCAAACGTATTCAAGCCACCATACCTGCTAAGAAATGATCAAAATTCTAGTGTAGGAACACCGTTTACTTTGCTTTATAGAAGGAAGTGTTGTTGTCCAATTCCTTAGGAAAGCCTTATTTAGTCTAAATGATACAAAAGCAGGTTAGTTTAATTTTAAATTAGCACAGTGCAATATGGGTTCTTTAACATAACGAGAGCAAGATTTTCACTGTTTTTTTTTTTTTTTTTTTTTTTTTTTTTTTTTTTTTTTTACAATTATATAGGGCTGGAGAGATGTCACAGAAGTTTAGGACCCCTGTTGCTCCTGTAGAAAACCTGAGTTCAGTTCCCAGAACTTAATCTGGGTGGCTCGCAGTGACCTGTAATATCCTCCAGGGATCGGATGCTGTTTTCTGGCTTCTAAAGTCACTTGCATATGAGCATGAATGTGAACACACACACACACACACACACACACACACACACACACAGAGTTAAAATTAGGTCTTAAAAGACCCAATTATGGCCAGGCATAGTGGCTCACAGTTTTAGTTCCAGCATTTGGGAGGCAGAGACAGGTGGATCTCTGTGAATTTGAGGCCAGCCTGGTCTACAGAGTGAGTGAGTTCCAGGACAGAAAAAGCCACACAGTAAGACCCTGTCTCAAAACCAAAACAAACCAAATTAATAAGCAAAACCTTTTTTTTTCTGGGTATAAAACTCTACATTTCCTATTATGGATGAAGTAACTCTTGAACAAATACTTGTTTTTATTTCTATATGAGAGTATGATAGTTATGATATATTTGTTTTTGAAAATTATCTTTTCGAGTATTGTGATACAGGTTTGTTCATTGGAAGAAAAAAATGGAACCATAATATTCCTTATTTACCTTAGCAAGGGAATTTCTGTAAAATTTTTATGAATATCTAAACATTGATCAGTATAAATATTCTTAAAAATGAGATCATATCGTATGCACAGTTATGCTATGGTTTTTCTCACTGAGGGTTTTACTGAATTCTTTCTATTTCAATAAATAGCCACCTGTGTCATTGTTAGCGTGTAATTCTCTCTTCACTCCTTAGCAGCAGTGGCTTCTCAAGCAGGCAGCACTCCCAGAAACACAACTGTGCTTGGCTCCTGTCTGTGTGTGTTATGCGTGTTGTATGTGTTGTGTGTTGTATGTGTTGTGTGTGTTGTATGTGTTGTGTGTGTTGTGTGTGTTGTATGTTGTATGTGGTGTGTGTTGTATGTGTTATGTGTTGTATGTTGTGTGTGTTGTGTGTTGTGTGTGTGTTGTGTGTGTGTTGTGTGTGTTGTGTAGAGAGCAGGTTCGTGCGCACCACAAGAGAACATGTGAGGCCAGAGGACAACTTTAAGGAGTCTTTTCCTTCATCTTTCTACTTGATCTGGGGATTGAACTCAGGTCACCACGCTTTTGTGTGGCAATTGCTTTGCCCTGAGCCATCTTGCCAGCCTCTTCTCACTGTTTTAATATCCCCAAGCTGATTTTGTGAGATCCTTCATTGGACTGTTTAGGTCCAAGGTTAAGTGTGTTCAGCTGTATTTTCCTGTTAAACCTTCTGCAGTTCCTTGAAAAGCATTGAGTTCCTGTTAGGAAACGTGCAGTCAGGTGACTCCGCTCAGTCAGGTGACATGGCTGCCCACTGTGGAGAAGCCACAGTGTTCAGGAGCCTCTGTATCGGGCTAGATTCTGTTGGTGCTGTTCCTAACCTCCATGTTCACTGAATCAGCTTTCCTTCCTCCTTTCTTCCCTCGTCTCCTTCCATCCCTTTTCTTTTCTTGATCTCTTATATCCCCTGGCTTTGCTTTTTTTGAGACTGGGTCTCACCAGATAGCCCTGGCCGGCACTTAGAATGTAGACCAGGCTAGCCTCGAATTCACATGTCTAAGAATCATCCCACTGGAAAGGGTAGCAGGCCAGGGGAGGAGGGAGCACGGGAGAACCCGGATATGCTTTACAGACTTGCTGGAGCTTGCTCTAAGAGAAAGTCACTAAACACAGCTGGAGAACACAGGGCCTTCTAGCCTGGGAGGCCTGTTGACAGTTCTAAGAACCGCTTAAGGTGGGCCCTGATGAGCCAGGTAACCCTTGTATCAGCACTGCAAAGACTATTGCACAGAACTCCAATTTGCGTAAGAGTTTCTTTAAGGTAAACAGCTAGATGTGGAATTTCTTCTGATCTTAATCTGTTGTTACTCTACAAAGATCTGCTGACTTATTTTCCATTCCTTAACCTGCATCCTGCCAGGACTCGACGTTTTCAGTTTGGATGCTCAAGGAAATATTCGGTTTGGCTTTGATATTAATTTGTCTGATTATTAATGAGACCTGTTCATTTCCATTTCTTCCTGAGCTGCCTACTCACATACTTTGGCTATTTTCCAATCGAGTTTCTTCTTAATGATTTATCACCAGTGAGACATGTTCATGATATTAATCACAAAAAGTTTCTATTAAACAAGATTAGCATGAAAATGACTGCGTTTCATTTGGTGTGTTCATACAGTTTTGGGAGAACTATTGCTTTTAGATTCACTATGCATCAAGTATCTCTATCTAAAATTTCAAAATTACATTTGTATGTGTGTGTATGTGTTGCTATATAGTGCATGTGTGGTGGTCAGAGGATGACTTACAGGAATTGGTTTCTTCCTTCTACCACTTGGGACCATTTGATCAAGTTCTGATGGTCAGTCTTGGTGACAAGTGTCATTATCCACTGGGCCATCAAATTGGCCCTGTATTAAGTATCATCATTACCTTTTCATGATAGTTTTAAGAAATAAATTGTGAATTCTCTTGGATTTTCTACATTGATAATTATTATATCGTGAATAAGTTTGTTTTGTCCTAGCTATGTTCAAGTGGATTTTATTGGTTGTGATAGTTGAGTTTGCACACTTCTCTGCTTCCACGTTGCATGCATGGCTTCTGGCCTCAAGTGACACGCTGATATATTATCACACTAAGTCGATACTTTGTATTAAGGCATGCTTGTGTGTTCCTTTGGTTTGGCCAGACCTGTAGTGACATGTATCACCCAGAAGAACCATTCAGAGCAGTTTTTCTGTCCTCCAAGTCTTCTGTGCTCTGCCTACTCCCCTCCCCCACCCTCAGCATAAGTCTTCCTACTGTTTCCAGTTCTATCTTTGGTTGAGTGTGGCCTGTCTGAGGTTATACAGTGTCTACTCCTCAGCTGAGACTGCTCACCGTCTGGTCTTTAGCTTGGCTTCCTTCTCACTGGCCAGCTCGCACTCAGGGCTCCTCTGTGCCTTTTTTTGTGGGTTGGTAGCCCATTTCTTTTCACTTTCAGTCCTGACAGTGTACCTTTGCCTAGATGTACTACAGCTTATCCATCAGTCTGTACATCCACTGACGGCCAGGTTGGTTGCTTCTGAGTTTGAGCAGTACAAAATACAGACACGACAAACATGCATGAGTAAGTCTCAGTGTGGAAATAAGTTTTCAGTCCACTGATGCCTGGATTATATGGTAAGATTATGTGTTTTTTTTCTTTCTTTGTTTTGTTTTGTTTTTTAAAGAAATGACAAACTTCTTCCTCTAATGTGGATGAGCCAGTTTTCATTCTAATCAGTAAGGATGGAATGTTTCTATTGTCCCACTTTGCCAGTATTTGGTGATGACAATATTTTGGAGTTGGAGCATTTTAAGACGTGTGCAGTAGTAACTCATTGTTTTAGCTTTTTTGTACTCCAGGGTCATGTAATACCGAGTTAACCTCCCCTTCTCCCTTTTCTTTGGAGAATAGTCTTTTATCACCTATTTCACTTGCTATGGCCACACTATACTCCCAAGCTTGTCTAATCCCAGAAGCTAAACATGGCTTGGTTAGTATTTAAATGGCAGATGTATTTTTTATAAATATTTTCTCCCACTTTAGGGCTTGCTTCTAATTCTTTTCTGTATGTTATATTACAATTTTGTTTTCATATTGTGCTAGCAAAGCTTGCAGTGGCATGTGAGGTATGAGGGAGTGACAGACATCTTCCCCCCTGAACATTGTAACATGTATGTAATACCTTCACATGTGTGTAACACCTTTACATGGATGTAACATCTTCATATTTAAGCAATATGTTCACATGTGTGTAATCCTTCACAGATGTGTGACACCTTCACATGCATGCAATACCTTCATATGTGTAGGATACCTTTACATGTATGTAACACCTTCACACATGAATGCAATGCTTTCACATGTATGTAATGCTTTCACATATATGCCATACCTTTACATGTACATAAGACCTTCACATCTATGTGATATCATCCATATGTAAAATGCCTTCACAAATATGTAATGCCTTTGCATGTATGTAACTCCTTCATATGCATGTAATGTCTTTGCTCTAAATGTGATGTTTATTATAAACTTTTGTCAGAGAACTTTTCCAGTTCAAGGGAACTTTCTTTCTATTCCAAGTTTTTAAAAGTTCTTTCTCCCCTGCATTTATCAACATGCTCATACAGTTGGGTCTGTTAATACAATGAATTATGCTGATAGATTTTCAACAAAGTAACCTTGTATTCCTGGGATAAGCCTTATTTGGTATAATGCTAACTATTTTGTTTATTCCTGGATTTGGCTTACTAATACCCGGTTTATGATTTTTGTAAGTGACTCTGGCATGGAGCCCCCCTGTTTGCTGTGTTCTACTGCTCACATCGGGCTACACTAATCCTAGGAAATGAGCCGAGAGCTCTCTTCTTCTGCTGTTCTTGCTGATTATTGCAGTGTTTCAGCACAGTTTCTAAATTTGGAAAATGGGATACCAATCACACAGAAGTCTTTTGAGGATTGAAACAGCCAAAACAAGTAGAGCGATTAGGCCAGTACCCACATCGCTGAGCAAGCTTTCTGTCTTAGCGCCGGCTACTCTCATTCAGCTTCCTGGGAGTGTTTTAAAGAGAGGGTGGCCATCTCTGGAGGCTAGGCGACATTTCAACATACATACATATACATACACATGTACATACATACACACAGAGAGAGACACAGACACACATATGCACACATAAGCGCACATGTACACATGACAATGCTAGGTCTCCAGCCTTGGGATCCGCCCTTCTAAGCAATCATCTACCACTGAACTACACAGACCTTGTTTTTTTTTTTGTTTTTGTTTTTTGTTTTATTTTTTTAGATGGGGTCAGACTAGACTGCAAGCCCCAGGGATCTACTATTTTACACCCTTTGCTACTGAGATTACAAGGATGTACTATGGTGCCTGGCATTCTTATGTAGGTTCTGGGGACTGAATGCAGGCCCTCATATTTGCACACAAGCATTTTACTGGCTAAGTTCCCTTTCTAGTTACCTCATCTCCCAGGATTTCTATGTAGCTCCTTATTGGATTTTATTGTTTTTGAAACACGTCTAGCTTTGTAGCTCAGGCTGGCTCTGAGCTTGTGATTCTCTTGCCTTAGTCCCTGAGTACTGGGATTACAGGTGTTTGCCACCTTGCTTGGGTTGAATTCTATTTCTATTATGTTGTCACAAGACTGTGGTCTGGGTACCATTCACCATTTCAATATCTGTAATGCATTGGTTTGCTTATTGTCTATGTTTCTATCAGAAGGTGACTCTCAGAAAGATATCACTTTGTTTATGTCTCTAATGTGTTTTGAGTATATGGGATGGTGATTACCATGACATATCCTATGTCTATATTTGTTGAAGATCAGAATGATTGCCAGAGGCCAGGTGTGGTGGCACACTCCTTTAACCCAAGCACGCAGGAAGGCAGAGGCAGGTGTATATCTCTGTGAGAGAGCCTGTCTCCCTCATCCCTACAAAGAATGATTGTTAGAGATCTCAATCTTTGGTGACCATAGTTCATTTTTTAGTGGTGGTTTTCTTCAACCAGTTAGAAGTTGCAAATTCCCAAAAGTTCTAGAATTGTTTTCATATTCACATGTGAGATATATATATATATATATATCTTCAAACATCAACATTTCCCATATCCTGACTGCTAAGCAGCTTGGAGGACTGTCTACTCCTAAACCAATTTGATTCTAATCTTCCCAGTCGTAGCACCTCAGCAATAATGTGAACTCTCCTTCCCACAAATGGAAGAGGCCATTCATGACATTATAACAATTTACTAGAGACCAAGAGGCTTATAAATAAGAGAAATCTATTTCTACATTTTTGGAGGGTGGAATTCTGCAATCAGGGTGTTGGTATGCTTGGATCTTCTGGATCACGTGTGTCTAACTTCTGTCTGTGTCTCCATGTGGCAAGTGGGATTTTTTTTGGGTGAGGGTGGGTTGTTATTCTCATGTGAGCATGTGTTGTAGTCCTGTGGACTCTGCACTCCCTTAAAGCTCCTCATCTTGATATATCTATCACATTGGGCATTAAGATTTCAGCATATGAGTTTTTAGAGCACACAGTCATTGAGGTCACAGCACAGCAAAGCTGGCAATCCTCCTAAGATGCTTTTGTTTCCTGTATTTAATGTCTTCTACAGAATGTCACTCATGTATTCTGTCAAGCAGTTATAGAACAGGGACAGCTGGCCATCACTCAGCTTGGAGTATCAAATAGATACTTTTGAAAATATACAATCTTTGAAGATTTTTATTCTTCAGACAACTTTGGCTTTGAAAACTCTGTATATCTTAAAAAGCAGTTTTACAATGTCAGTGGTTTCCTGTGATTGATAGTCACAGCACACTGAGCTCACGGAGACATTAAAAATGTGGCATAGGGAAAGAAAAAAGGGACTTTACAATATTGAACCCTGCAGCAGTTAGTAATCTGCTCTTGGCTCTTCTTTCCCTTTACTAAGGATTTTTCTTCCCTTCTGAAAGACCTGTGCTTTATTGCATTCCCTATATGGACTTACAAATCAAAATACATTTTCCCCCTTGTGCTTGGCAGAATTCTTATTTCTCAGCATAGTCAGAATTATTGGATAAGTACTGTAATTCTATTTTTTTTTAAGTTTTGAAGCCTCAAACTTAAAGAAAAAAACAACTCTCAAAACACTGCTAATAATTAGGAATCTCAGGGAGGACATTCATGCCAGCACCATTGTCATCGCAATCTCAAGGAAGGGAGGAAGCAGCTCCTTTTCAAAGACCAGAGGTAAGAAGTAAGGGCTGAGATACAGAGAAGCAATGAGGTGAAAGGAATTGTTTTGGGGACACAAAAAGAGGTAATTTTTAGTGAGTGTGGAAGGAATTTTTCCCTACTGAGGGACTTGAGAATAAGTTAGACTATGTTAGCAGCTTTAACAAATGTACCGTGGAACACAATAGCACAACACTGAGGTTTTATTTATTTTTGCTCAGTAACTACCTAGGGTGGGTATTCATATTGACAGGGAAGCTGTCCGTAACTGATTCTTCCAGGAACCCAGGCTCCTTTAATCTTGTGGCTCTCAGCATTCCCTAGAGCAAGAGTTATAATTGGGAGCAGGGTTATATTAGACAATAAGTATTTTCTTCTTTGTGGATTATCTTGTCTGTCACATGTACTGGATGTTGGCATCACACTGCCCATGTGTGGATTATAAGTGTGGCTGTGTTCAAATAAAGCATCATTTACGAAGAGAAGTGAAGGCTAGATTCAGTTCCTGGTGTGTGATCTACGGATCTACCCATCTTAAAGACTGAGCGTGCTCTTCTGTATTCCGAGAAATAAATGGAACATGAAGATATGGCTGTGGACGATGTCTAGGGGCTAGATCTGGAAGTAAAACCATTTTGTTTTCTAAGCATTGGCTGGAAATCAATCCTGAGATGGAAGTCAGCTTCTATGGGAGATGTAGTCTCCACGAGTGCCCAGGGTGAAAGGAAGTGTATTGGTGTACATGTGTCAACCCTACCACACTGAGCCCATAAACATGACCAAATGCAAGGTCCATCCTCAAATGGTCCTATGTTAGAACACATAGAGCTTAAAAGCCAGGACTTTTGCTGAGTGTGGCAGTGTGTGTCTTTCATCCCAGCACTTGAGAGGCAGAGACAAGTGGATCTCTGATTCAAGGCCATCCTGGATTACAGAGTGAGTTCCAGTGTAACCAGAACTACACAGAGGAACCCTGTCTCAATAAACAAACAAACAAACAAACAAACAACAACAACAACAAAAAACCAAACTGAAACAAAAACATGACTTTATAGTCAGGCAGCTTGAATCCTGAATTTGAATCTTAGCTGACCACTTTCTAACCATGTACACGTTGGATAATTTGTTTCAACTAACTCAAGCTTCAAGTTCTTTTTGGAAAGTGAGAGTTATCTGTTTCTCTTAGGGCTGCTGCAGATGCCAGATATAGGAAAAGTATTGTGATGAGCATCTTTATAAATGTCTGATTAATTATTTAATATAAACATCTTATTGTTATTATCTGGATAATTTTTTTCTTGGACAATACACTGTAATGCCTTACGCTGTGTGAGCCATGACAAGTTAGTTAACCTCTCTATGCCTCAGTTTCTTCATTTATGAAATGATGAGGATAGTAAGTCTATCCTAAAGTACTTGTGACAGGTAGATGATTCAACATACATGGGACCAGGGGTGCTTCATCTTGGTAACTTATACCTTAGCTCAATAAGTGGTGTCAAAATTATTATTTTGATACACTGATCCCTAGTATCTAAGGCAGATAGATAATGATTAGGTTAGACTAACAGTATTTGTACGTTAATTCATTCACTATTTTTCAATAGTGAGTGTCTAGAGGGCTGGTTCTGTGCCTGGTTTGAAGACTTCAAATCATGGCAACGTCTGGCCTTTAAGGGCTCACATTATACTTGATAACAGGATCATGATTTTTTTTTAAAGCAGTTTCTACACTGAGCCTTTTTAGCAAGCCATTTAATTTTATCATTTGTAGTAACACTGTGAATTAGATTTTATTGTCACTATTTTACAGACAAAGTAACAGATTTGGAGAACTTAAGTAATTTGAACAAGGTCAGAGAGCTGATAAACGGCTGAGATGATATTTGAAACGATGTCCCTCAGACTCAGATGCCAGCGCTGTTAACAGTTGTGCTGGGATGTCAGATCTGGCCACATGAAGATATTTGCTAAGCAAAGTGTCTGCTGTTTAATGGGAATGGAGACTGGAGGCAGGGGAAGGAGGTGGGCGCGATGCTGAGGGTGGCCTCTCGCCTCTTTGGGAATTCAGTTCCATCTCTGGACCATTTATGACAGCAAATGCCCTCTCCACTTGGATGACTTCAAACATTCCCCCAGGATTAGAAACATGTAATCTTATCAACCAGGTTTGCTTTCCATCCACAGGAGAGCTGGACTTTTCAATTTAACCACTGGCTTAAAAAAAAATGGGAAAAGAATAACACAAAGAAATCTACTGTCTCTAGCCTTCTTTAAAATGATGAATGCTTTTTAAAGGCAAATCCATCATTGGTCACTTGAGGGAGGAAATGTCAAGGAAAGTGATGGTTTGTTAGCTTTTACTTCTTGACATTATACAAGAAAGTAATTGAAGTACAACAAATGCCATGTTGTTTTACCTCATCTATTTATATACCATCTGACAAGATGGATATATATGTAACCATGGATTTGGAAAAAAAAAAGTGACAGAGACTCTGTGACTCGCTCCATTGTGTTATCAGTCCTGATCAAATGTGCTTCCCCTCACCAGAACACGTGGCAGAGATCGGTATTCTCTCATGTAGATTTCTAGATATTGAACAACCGCACTCACTTTAAGCTCCTCGGGCATGCTAGTCTCTTATCTCCAGTTCTCGGAGCCTAAACATGATGTATAGTAAAGCATGCACGAATTCGATTCAATAAACAGCTATTTATCTAGCCTTCTCTGTATATAAGATACTCTGGCAAAGAGGGATGCAATTAACCCCAGTCTGTGGTAACTGCGAAGCCGTCTGGACTAAATGTTACTATTGTTTCATTTATGAAAAAGGGTAACCAAATCCACCTGTTAAGCAAATGGCAAAGTGTTTCTTTCTCTGTTTGGTGCTATGCTCCAGAAACCCTACAAGTAAATTATATTTTAAATTCACAAAGTGAATTTGCTGTTCAAAAGAGTCTTATAATAGCATTTTCAGAGCATATGTAACCATTGACAGATACGGATTTTTTTTTTTAAGTTGGTTGTTTATAAGGTGAATGGTCACTTTACTGGAGGATATTGTGAGGCTCATACTATGAAAAATCCTAAGGCTTGTTTCTATGACACCCACGATCTCTTTGTGGCTGGATAGTCTGGTTGTCAAGCAACTTAAATAGAAGAGACATGTGAAATTATTATTAATTTTTTCCCTCTGAAAGGCGTGAGCTACAAAACAAAGGCATGAGGCTGCTTATTGCACAGAAACAAACAAACAAAAAATCTCTTCAGGTCTCAGCATAGATTGCTAGGGTAAAGAAAGAGGTACAGAGCTGTATTTGATAGGGAGAGGCAGGGCGAGCTTTCTGTGTGCTTTAACCTTTTTATTTCCCTGAAATTACATCAGCAATTCAGCCAGGGTTTCAAGTGAGCCTGTCCAAGTCTCTGGAACACAGGGATGACATTACTGTGTGTTTTTGGTTGCTGGCTTTTACAGTCCCTGGCATATGTTCTTTTCTACATATAAATGGATGGATAGAACTGACGACAGAGAACCTAAAACATGTGACTACCAGATACGTGTCAGTACTGCCTGGTGGTAAAGAATTTGACCTTGACCAAAGAGATGTCTGGCTTTGCTTTCCTTCTGGGAGGTAATTTGTGTTAAACCAGATAGAAGTGTCTTTGTTTTAAGTGGGTGCTGGCCACGTTGAATCTTAGACTGGGGTCAAGAATACTCAATAGACACATCAGAAAGGTCACCCCGTGATTGATTTTATAGTTTAAGTTTGGGTCATGTGGTATCAGTTGACATGAGGCTGAGTTCAACCACTTGGGCAACCAGTCAGTCAATCTATCATGCTTATGTAATAAGGCCGCAATGAAAACTCTGAGACTGGGGTAGCAATCCTTTTAGCATAGTGACTCCAGAGCAGGGGACAATGGAGACCTTGTACTCTCTAGTATCCTTTAGTAACCAAAGCCATAATAATATTTTCAGCAACTGCTGCCTGTCCTTCTGGAGAGTTATTGAAACGAGTAGAGTTGAGAATCTCCACAAATTTGTAGCTGTTGTCAGAAGTGAAGGCAATTCTGTAGGTCTATTATTTTAAAACAAAATTGGCTACTTTTGTGCTGTGACTGAGAGGGGCCTAAAGACATGCAGATATGTCTGACTATACATTGCAGCAGACCTTAAAACTCCAAGACTAAAAGTTTCCCTTGGAGGTGCTTATAGAGTGAGCCAATTTGATATGTTTAGAAAAACAGCATTAGATAGATAGACCACTTTTTAGTGCTATCCTTTGCGTTAGGACATTCTGAATGCTTTTTAATTTGTTCATGGGTTACAAACCCAAATACATTAAGGGTCTGTAAAGGAAATTTAAATAGTGAACTAGTAGGTGTGTTATGTGGCAAATCATGGGACATATGTTCAGATAAAGGCACTTAGGGTTAATAAATATGACAGTTCAAAATATTTGTCCCAGGGCTGGAGAGATGGCTCAGCGGTTAAGAGCACTGGCTACTCTTTCAAAGATCCTGAGTTCAATTCCCAGAAACCATGTCGTGACTAACAACCATCTGTAATGAGATCCAATGCCCTCTTCTAGTGTGTTAGAAGATGGTTACAGTGTACTCATAGACATAAAATTAATTAATTAATTAAAAAAAATCTGTACCAGCAATTTCCCAGAGGCTACTCATTCACCTTTACTTTACAGTTTGAGCTAAAGGCTCCATCTGTGAATCATCTAGAAATAAATGCTTAAGACTATCCAGCCCTATGGATGTGGAGAGCCCAGTCCACCATGTGCCTAGGGTGTGTATAAGAAAGCAAACTGCAAGTGGGCTATGTTCTTCTAGCTGGGCTGCCTCGTCTGGCGTCAGTGGGAGAGAAAGCATCTAGCCTCGCAGAGACTTGAAGGGCCAGGGTGTGTGTGTGTGTGTGTGTGTGTGTGTGTGTGTGTGTGTGTGTATAGCCTACTAGCTCAGAAGAGAAGAGGACAGGGGATGGGGAAAGGATTGTGGGAGGGAGTAACAGGGAAGGGGCAGTGAGCAGGATGTAAAGTGAATAAGTAAAGAAAAAATTAAATTAAATTGAAAAAAGAAAGAAAGCAAAAAAAAAAGACTACCCAGCCTTCTATCATATCTCTTCAAATGTCAGATTTTGTTTGAATTTGTTCATTTTAATTGAATTTATCTTGCATTTATTGGCATAAAATTATTCATAATGACCTTTTATGATTGTTTCAATGTAGGATCTGTAGTAATGACATTTAAAATTTCTGACTTTACTTATGCCTTTCCTTGGAGCATCATTTTACATATAATAATAATAATATAATTTCTCCTAGAATCAATTTTTGTCTTTGTTTTCTCTACTGGTGTGTGTTTTGTATTTTGTTAACTCCTATCTGTATGTACAATAATAGTAGGTTCTTAAAATTAAAAGCATAATTATTATATGAACTAGTAATTGCATGGCTGAGTACATTTCTTTTTTTTTTTCCCTTGTTCCGGTCAACCCTGCTCACTCCGGTTGGCCCCTACCGCTCCGGCCGGCCCCGCTCGCTCTGGTTGGTCCCACTTGTTCTCTCCGGTCCAAGAATTTGTTTATTATTATTATTCATAAGTACACTGTAGCTGACTTCAGACGCACCAGAGGAGGGCGTCAGATCTCATTATGGGTGGTTGTAAGCCACCATGTGGTTGCTGGGATTTGAACTCATCACCTTCGGAAGAGCAGTCGGGTGCTCTTACCCGCTGAGCCATCTCACCAGCCTGGCTGAGTACATTTCTAAAGGAAGCCAAATCAGAGTGTGGGGGACGAGAGCTGCATTGTCACCTTACAGCATTTGTCATAACGACCACATGACATCAACTCATATGGTCACTGGCACGTTGATGGCTAAAGAAAGTGTAAGATACACAGGATAAAACAGTACTCAGCTATTAAAAGAAGGAAATTTCTTACCGTTCAATATCGTGGATGAATGTGGAGGACATTCTTAGGTGGTCAGCTAGTCACAGACAGAGGAGCACACGGTTGTACTTACGTGTGGAATCTGACATGGCCGCAGTCATAGGAGCTGAGCGTAGAACGGTGGGTGCAGGCTCCTGCAGAGAGGATGGCTGAAGAACTCTTGGCCAAAGAGTGCAGGGCTTTAGTTAGACATGAATGACTTGAGTAGTATTGGTTTGTGGTTTATTTGACAGTTTCCAGAACAACATATGGTTTAGGTGGGTGTCCTGATTATTTCTTTCAGATCACTGACATGACTGACCCTAACAGTGCTCTTATCCAGCCTGTAAGAAGGCTTTAGGCTGGGAGTCCGGGATGAAGACTAAGTCTGCTTTTCTCTTTAGCACGAGTTGTATCCTCCTCACAGAGCCCAGGGCTGTCAGGCTTACATCCTTACCTTCCAGCTCCAAAGAGGAAGAGCGTCCCTCCTCCCATGGATTCTTAAAGCACAGTTGCCAGATGGAATTACGCTCTGAACCATTCCTGAAGGGATGAAGCGGGATTCATGTAAGTACAGTTCAAGCTTTACGTTAGAGGCCTGCTCCACACAGAAGATGTATCTGAGCCTATGGGAGGGAAATGCATCCAGAGAAGGCAGAGCCTTCAGATATTCATGAATTATTTTGTCGCTTTTTTTTCTTTTGGACAGGATCTCACCAAGTTGTCCATGCTAGCCTGGAATGACACTGTAGCTTAGATGGGCTTAGACGTTACTTCTTTTGTCTTAGCTGTCCAAGCACTGAGATTGTAAATGTAGACCACGAGTCAGTCACCAACTCTTTAAGGTTAGACTAGAAATCAGTGTTACTATGGAAATGAAGGCCTCCCCAAGAGGCTGATACAGTGGATGTTTGGTACCCGGCTGGTGATGCTATTTGAAAGGGTCTGGAAGTGTAGGATGGGTCTCAGGATGCTTGGGAATACTTTATCTCTGTCTATCACTGTCTGACTCTATACTTCTTGTCCGACGGTCCACCCAGAATTAAGACCAACCTCCAGCACATACTCCTTATCTCTGTGATGCTCATTGAATCCCGAGGCTGTGGGCCACTACATTCTACTCTCCCTTAAGCTGTTCTCTCGGGTACTTTGGTTGTACCATTAAAGAAAGCGACTTTTACTCCCGGTGTGCTTTTCCGTTATGGACGAGAGCAAGCATTGCAGGCTTTGGAGGCCACACGGGTCTGTGTCCTTTTCTCCCAGACTGACTTTCTGTAACTTCTAAAAGATACAGCTTTCTCTCTCTCTCTCTCTCTCTCTCTCTCTCTCTCTCTCTCTCTCTCTCCTCACAGAGTGAGAGTTGGGACTGGTCCTTGGGTTATAGACTATATATCCTTTCCCTCCTGCATTCCTCAGCCTTCCCCAGCCATCCCAACTTTACAAGTTCTATTCTCTCCCTTTCCCTTTAACCACTCAGCATCCAGCCACCAGAAGAAGGTCTGATTACTAAGTACTCAAGAAGTGTATATTGCCCAGACCGAAGCTATTTCTCAAAGCTTCCATTTCCTCAGGTGTAGAAGAGAAAGACCCGCAGTCGCTTTTGAGTGATTCCAGAAAGGAGGACAGAAGAAAAAAAAAAGACTAGGGAGAAATCAAGTAAGCTAATTTTCTGTCCTGGCTTCACCATGACTTTGGGATTTGGGACAAATGACATCTTCGCATCCTTTCTGTCCCCCCTCTTAGGTTAGGAAATGGCCTGCGTCTCCCACAGCTCAAGATTAAATGGCATAAAGGAAGCATCACAAAGCAGCCAGAGGGATGGAGATGAGAAGGGAGCTGTGGGTAGTGTGGCTGGACTTTGGAGAGGAGTTTTGTCTGGGAAGTAGTCTACGAATTGCTAAGAACCAAAGCTGACTTCCAAACACAGTTCTTCTCATGGAAGGAGATTGGCCAGCTCATTGTCTTCAAAAGTCACTTAGAGGCCCTCTCCTGCAGACAGGGAGATTCCTAGTTCTTTTCTTATAGGATGGTATGTCACTATGTTTGTGTTAAGAACTGCCTTTCATGAAACACATGGCAGACATGTGGAAGGAGAGACATTATCCTCTATGTAAACATTGTCCGGTAAATTAATCAAACTTCTATTGAGCATTTGCTAAATGTCAGGCGCTTAGTTACACGCCTCAGAGATGGAGAGCAGATGGCTTCCTCCCTCAGGGAGGGTTAATCTGGAGATTTAAATAACTAACCAGGAAAACAGAAACACCTCTGTTTAAAATGAAGGAATTTTAATGCAAAAGAAAATGGCTACACAGATGATAGTGATGTTGAGAAGCTAAGAGGCGAGGAAGAGAAGAGGATGAGGAGACGAGGATGAAGTGACCCAGGAGACAGAGTGGTCCAACTGGTGACTTTTTAGAAGCATAGAAAAAGAAGTCCCACAGTAAATGGTGGGAATGTTGGAGCTTATGTGGAAATGGTGGGAAGAGAATGGAAGGACTCAGAGTGAGGCCAGAATCAGCACCAGGTGACTTTGTGCCAAGATGTGGGAGGAGGTCTTCATTAGTAAGGAATCACATTTGCTGGTGAGAGGGATGGCAACATCACTGTTAAGTGTGGTCGGTGGTGGCTTCTCACCAGGCCAGGGCCAAGTTCAGGTGGCATCATGATGGAATAGGTTTACCTCAGAGAATCGTTGCGGTAACTATGAAAACTACAGTTCCCATGGAGAAGACAACCAGCAGACTCTCTTAGTCAAGAGACGTTAAAGGAGATAGAATGATCAGGAGACTGATGGCAATAGACTACCATAGAAAGGGACCATTCCTTGCCCAGAGGTGAGCAAATTTTCTTTCTTTTAAAAAATTTTTTATTAGATATTTTCTTCATTTACATTTCAAATGCTATCCCGAAAGTCCCCTATACCCTCTCCACGCCCTGTTCCCCTACCCACCCACTCCCACTTCTTGGCCCTGATGTTCCCCTGTACAGGGGCATATAAAGTTTGCAAGACCAAGGGGCCTCTTTTCCCAATGATGGCTGACTAGGCCATCTTCTGCTACATATGCAGTTAGAGACATGAGCTCTGAGGGTACTGGTTAGTTCATATTGTTGTTCCACCTATAGGGTTGCAGACCCCTTCAGCTCCTTGGGTACTTTCTCTGGCTCCTCCATTGGGGGCCCTGTGTTCCATTCTATAGATGACTATGAGCATCCATTTCTGTATTTGCCAGACACTGGCATAACCTCACAAGAGATAGCTATATCAGGGTCCTTTCAGCAAAATCTTGCTGGCGTATGCACTATTGTCTGTGTTTGGTGGCTGATTATGGGATGGACCCCCAGGTGGGGCAGTCTCTGGATGGTCCATCCTTTTGTCTTAGCTCCAAACTTTGTCTCTGTAACTCCTTCCATGGGTATTTTATTCCCTATTCTAGGGAGGAATGAAGTATCCACACATTGGTCTTCCTTCTTTTTGATTTTCTTGTGTTTTGCAAATTGTATCTTGGGTATTCTAGGTTTCTGGGCTAATATCCACATATCAGTGAGTACATGTTATGTGAGTTCTTTTGTGATTGGGTTACCTCACTCAGGATGATACCCTCCAGATCCATCCATTTGCCTAGGAATTTCATATATTCATTGTTTTTAATAGCTGAGTAGTACTCCATTGTGTAAATGTACCAAATTTTTTGTATCCATTCCTCTGTTGTTTTCAAGTGCTTCTCAGCCCTTCGGTATTACTCAGTTGAGAATTCTTTGTTTAGTTTGGTACCCCATTTTTAATGGGGTTATTTGAGTTTCTGGAGTTCAGCTTCTTGAGCTCTTTGTATATATTAGATATTAGTCCCCTATCAGATTTAGGATTGGTAAAAATTCTTTCCCAATCTGTTGATGGCCTTTTTGTCTTATTGACAGTATCTTTTGGCCTACAGAAGCTTTGCAATTTTATGAGGTCCCATTTGTCAATTCTTGATCTTACAGTACAGGCCATTGCTGTTCTGTTTAGGAATTTTTCTCCTGTGCCCATATCTTTGAGGCTTTCCCCCACTTTCTCCTCTATAAATTTCAGTGTCTCTGGTTTTATGTGGAGGTCTTTGATCCACTTAGACTTGAGCTTTGCACAAGAATATAAGAATGGATCACTTCGAATTCGGAGGTGTGAACTGGTTTTATGCAGTTCTAGGGAAGGAATGTCTTTGTAGCATCAAAACAAACACATCAGTAGTGACTCCTCCAGGCTTCATGTGCAAGTCTCCTCAAGGAGACTCAGCCAGCTTCAGGAGTAGATCTGTGCTGAGTGGTGAGAGGGTGCCCCAGGACTCCAGTGACTGGTGGGCAAGGGATCTTAGCCTACAGTGTCATTATGGGCCTCTGTTAATGGAAGGGAGCCAAGTAAGAAGTCGTGGCTACAGTACTATACAGTACAACTCATAGTGGCTTCATGATATGTGTGGACCCATCTGGTAATCATATTTGATGCTCTCTCTCTCTCTCTCTCTCTCTCTCTCTTCCTCTCTTTGCTGTTTTCTTTTAAGGCAGGATTTCACTATGTAGCTCGGACTTTTCTGGTCCTCATCTGATCACTATGCAGGTCAGGCTGGCTAAGAATGGCTTTACCATGGCTTTACCACGGCTGGCATGTCTGAAGTTCTTAAGTGTGTAATGGGGTAGACAGTCTTCACAGCTAGCTTGGAGTGTTACTTGTCTTGTGGGTCGGAGTTGCCACAGTGGGGAAATGTAAGTGAAAAGCAGTCCCTCTCCTGCCACCGCCCCTGCATCTTCCGCATGGTAAAGAGTCAGCTAAGGAAATGGAAGAAAATGCCAGAAAATGGCAGAAGCTAAATGTGCTGAGCTGGTGGCCCCAGTTATATTGTCCTTCATTTTTGATGAATGTAGAACTCAGGCCTCTGTGAACCCAGATGGATTCTGGTAGATGACAATGGAGTTCTCTAACCTTAGCCATGAAGCAGCTACTACACCAGATGTGCCATCTTCACTAGAACAGATAAATAATTAAGGACATTAATCTGCTTCCTAAGAAACCAAACTGATGGGAAGAAAAAAAAGGCTTTCCTCCAGCACAGTCAAGCATCAAATGCTAATAGAACCCGGGGGCAGATCTATGAAGGTGAATAAGAAATCTTGCAAAGTAAACAGGAAGCAGTAAGCTCTGTTCTAGAAAGTTCCATAACCATAGTCCTGGATAAATACTCACAGTGGCATGCTTTATACCACGTGACCCAGTGCCTTTGGCCAGCTCAGTTGCCGCAGAGGGTCTGATCCAGGGTAATTAACCTCATGGGAGGCCAAGGGATAGGTGATCTGAGTGATCTGGTGTGGAAACAGGACAACGAGTCAGATCTCATTCTCCACTCGGGATCCTGGATTGGGGAGATTGAAGCTGAGCTGGTCAGCTGTCATGCACAGGGGAGTCAGTGTGAGAATGTCACTTAAGATGCATTGAAACAGGGAGAAGAGAGGATTGTGGGACAGGGAGGGAGGGGAATTCTTAATTCTTCCTGGTCATCTTGTTCAAATTTCTGGGGATCCCGCGTGCTTTTGTTCTTACTTTTAGGCTCCGTGAAACCCCTCTGAGGATATCCCCTGGTTGAGTTAGAGTGAGTGGATTTCTTGGGGAGCTTGCCTAGCATTGGAGCCTGCGGGGTATCACTTCTTGTCTGACTTTACCACTAGCTCTCTAGTATGATTAGATATTTTCTATGTATTGTTTTCATTTTTTTTCTTAGGCTATGAGGCAGTGTTCTGTATATTTGGGGAAAGGTTAACCTTAGTAGTAATAATATTATGAATAATAATAGTTCATATTAACTCAACTTTTACTGTGTGCCAGGCACAGTGCCGGGCACTTTACCCTCGCTATGTTTCAGCAGGAAGGGAATCTCCTGGGAATCGCTGCTGTAGCCATTGCTGTCTTTGTCTCCTCCTGATGGTTCCCATATTCACTCCCAACCAGGTACACACATTTAACAGCTGGAGCCAGGAACCATATAGAACAGACACCAAAGGATATTTGCCTCCAACATATTTTTTTAAGAGCTGTGCAGTACTTTTTATGTGACAAGTGTCATGGTTTAGGCGTTATGACCAGTGGGACAATGCATTGTGGGGGTGTGCATCCTGAGACTGTGAGACTATGAGCACTCTTGCCAGCGTCCTGACCTGCTGGGATTCCTCCTGGAGCAAAGGGAGGGTGGTTTGACCTCTGGAGGATGCTGTGTTTCCAAGTTTATTTTGAGAAGAAATTGCTGCCTCTTCTTTACAACCTCCATCCTCTGCTTGCTCATCTTAGGCTGTTCTAGAGTTTTTCCCCGCTCAGAAGCTCTGCAGCTTCTGATTATTGGTGCCTTCACGTCAACCTGCACCGAGTCTCCTGTTGTGGGATGACCCGGCAATGCCCTCCCTACCAGACCCGATTCTGGGTTGGATGCCTTTTAATTTCTCTTCACAACACTGGAAGCTACCAGCAGATGGCGCTGTGAGCAAGTACATCTGCTGGGTGTGATTTACACAAACCCGGAAAGCTTTAAATATTTATCCACAAAATTCAATAAAGCCGTTCATCAACTCTAATGCTTAGAATTTGGTCAGCCCATGAGAATATTTTAATATCTTGTCCGAAGTTCCACAATCCTCTTCTGCACGGTCTGTTTGTGGATCAGAGTCCTGTTTGATTCTTGTCCGTGGGAAGGATTTCCTGTACCAGGCCTAGGTACCAACCTTCCTACAACATCTTGCTAGGTATTGTAGGGATGTCTTACCTGATTGACAGGTCTTCAAGGTTAGATAGTCGGTCTGATCCTTTTCCATTTCTTCAGCCGCCAGTAAGTGTTTGATGGAATGAGGTCCTCCATGAATACGTGAACTCTTTTGTGTGTGTGTGTGTGTGTGTGTGTGTGTGTGTATAGTGTGGGGTGGTATGTGTGTGTGTCTGTGTGGTGTGTATGGTGTGAGGTGGTATGTGTGTGTGTCTGTGTGTGGTGCATGTAGGTGACATGATATGGGATGGGGTATGTGTATGTGTGTATGTGGTATGTGTCTATGTGCATGTGTGGTATAGTGGTGTGTGTGTGTGTGTGTATGTGTGTGTGCACATGTGTGCACATGTGTGCATGTTCCCCCCAAGGATACTGTAGTCAGGATATATGATGTCCTCTAAAGGCTCATGTGTTAATTAATGGCTTGGCCCATAGGGTGGCATTGCTGGAACATAGGACTTGGGCCTTACGGATTTGTCCTTAGGTACCTGGGCTTTGTCCATGAATGGGCAGTGGAAGCACGGCCTCTCCTTCTTTCCCTTTAGCCGCTGGTTGATGAGGTGATTGGTTTTGCTCTCTCATGGGCTTCTTCCGGGTTGTGCCGCTTTACTGTAAGCAATAGGACCAATGGATCATGAACTGCCTTCAAAACTGAGACAGAACAAAGATTTTCTCTTATGTTAACGATCTTGGACATTTCATTATAGTGATGGGAAGCTGAATCACATGGTGGGTGGGCGATGGGGGGTGGGAGTCATCTGGTTGTCATGGCAGTGGAGTGTGTTGATGGGCAAGGGTGCTGAACATGCAGGGAATAACAACACAGATAACTGTCCCTATCACCCTTTGTGCTTATGCACCTGCATGGCTTTTTCCTGGCTGGCGATGTCACACAGACCATAGCCTTTTTCTGAGCCTCAGGTTTCCTCATCTGTAAAAGGAAGACATACAGTCTTTCCAGAATAACCCAGAATTGTTGTGGGTTTCAAAGAAGTGACATGCATTGAGTCACTTCTTGCAGATCACACAGCATATCGTACATACGATGTACCAACTGTCTTACATACGATGCACCAACTGTCTTTGGTCCACGGGGAGCCATTAAGCCTGGTTTTGTTCACTTTGACGATGTCCCAGGTTAAGGCCTGAGACTCACAGGTGGGACTTACACTTGTTCTGACACACTCATCAATACCTCAGATTGCAAGCTCTACTGTCATCCTGGATGTTTGTAACCCGGATCAGAACACTCACTCCTTGGTTCCTTACTTTCTTTACCTCTATGTAATCTCTCAGCGATACTATCCATTCTACACTCCAGGCTTAGCTCGAGGGAGGCTCTCACTACTCCTACCCCCAGCTGGCTGTGCCCACTGACTCCCGAGAAAGGCACTGAGACCCACTGCAGGGTTCTTTCTTGCTCCCCATGTAATGCTCACCCGTGGCAGCTCCTGACTGAACCTTTAGAGATGTGCAACAGATGGCCGCCCTGACTGAAAGTCCCCTGGAGACCTCCCAGCTCCCTTGGCTTTGAGGCCTTGCACACTTCCGTCTGACACTTTTCCACACTTTATACAGCACTGTCTCCTTGCTCAGCATATAAAACCACCAGGCGGTTTCCTAACTCATACAGTTAGCTCTTGCTTTTCTCTCTAAGCCAGAGTTCTCTTTGCCAGGTATCATGTATCTTTAAATCCCAGTTGGGATGCTCCATCTCAAGGAAGCTTCTCCTGTGCTGCTTATATAATTTCTCCTATTACCTTGTATGATTTTTTTTCATACATCGCTAACACTCTCTGAAAAGGTTCCTTTTAGTTCACTGTGTTTCTCCATTTCTGGTGTGAGGATGTTTCTACTGTGAAGGTAGAGTTGTTACTGTAAGGTCCCTGGATTCTATGAGCTTAGCCATGGTTTGCTAATGGAAAGAGAGTAAGTAGTTCACCTTCTGGCTTTCTCATGGGGCTGCAGTAAAAGTTCTGACCTGGCTCTATCATTGGAGGGTTTGACTAGACCGGGAAGATGGCATCCAAAGGGCTCACCTCTAAGGTTTCCAGGAGGAGGAGAGCTTAATTCCTCATCACATGGGCCTGTCTATAGAGCTTCTCACAACATTAAAGCTAAGTTCATGTAACACACACACACACACACACACACACACACACGCACATATACACACATACACATATACATACACATACATATACACACACACATACACACGCATACACACACATACACACATACACACACACACATACACACACACACACACACACACACACACACACACACACACACACACGTACAGGAGAGGGAGGGAGGGAGGGAGAGAGAGAGAACAATTTGATGCTATCTGCAGACCTGGCAGATATACTTCACAGCTACCAGGACATCAGACCCATATATGAAATGCCTGCCATTGCCTCCTGTGCTATTCTTGGATCCCAGTTGGTGGAACCACTTTAGGAGGTTCATGAAGCTGTGGGAGATGGGCCCACCTATGTGGGCATGACTGATATCGGATCTGCGATTCCCTTCTCTCTATCACCTGTCCTAGGGTGATCAGCTCTGCCTCCACCCACTGCCACAGTGTTCTACCCTACCCAGCTGTCCACAGACTGAACCTCTGAGATTCTGAGCCAAGATGAAGCCTTCTCTTTGAAAAGCATCCACCTCAGGTATCGGCCATGTCAGAGAAGAGTCTGAGATGACACGAGGTTCTGGCATCAGGGTCCTTGTTGGGCTACAGTCGCCCCATTGGGCTTCACCTAACCATTTTGTAGCCCATCAATGGTGTCATGGAGGCAAGAGGTGAAAATGGGGTGGGGGTGGGGGTGGCCACACGCACCTTTGAACCAAACAAGCCTGAGCACAGTGGAACAGGGCCAGAAGCCTCCTCTCTGCTGCGCAAGTCAGGCAGCTTGGTCTCTGTGTTCTTCTCTCTCCACTGACTACATCTCTCTCAGTGCTGGTGTTTGAGACTGAGTGGTACAGATACCGCTTGGCCCTCGAGCTACAATCAATGAGACCCCAGTGATAACAGCACAGAGAAACCAAAGCCAAGGGAAACTCTTGCAGAATCCTCGTTAATTGAAGTAATTAAATCAGCAGGAAGCCATCTGAACAATTATCACACTACAAGGAAAAACTCGTTTTTGAGCCTTAGTATAAACATCCAAATAAATAGCTATTAGTTTATATTTGTAAATACTAGCAGCCTATCAGGAAATTTGCTAATAGATTTTTAATTAAGGGGAAAGGCGCACTTATAGTAGAGCTGTTCGGTCTTTTCTTCAGACCTTGCTGGCTTGAGAGTGGTGTCTTGGATGCTGGCTTGGTCTCTCTGGCTTAAATAGCCCATAATGTTTTGGGATCATAGTCTGGGTTACTCCACTGGGATTTGGTTCACTGAAATTACTATGTTATCAGAGGTGGAGGAAGCCAAGGGCTCACTGCTGTAAGAGACAAGAAAGTCCATACACCACTGAGATTCCTTTCTGAGAGGGCGGAATGGTGGAACCCAGGTATTCTGAATCAGGGCAGTGTGCATAGGTACACATGTGGGCTTCTCCCCTTGGAAGCTGAAAATAAATTTTCAAAGGAGAATTGATAACTGAGGTTTTTTTTTAAGGTTTTTTTTTTAAATCTTTCTTGAGGTTCTTTCCAAACACAGTTGCATTAATCCTTACCAAAAGCTCAAGAAATTTACAACACAATCACACAATCCACACATAAAGCAGCTGTGACTGATGATGTCACCCGGCAAGTCAATGGCAGGGTTAGGGCTAGGACTCAGGGTCTCAGCCATCCCTTATCTTGCTTGAACTTGATATTTCCTGATCTACTACAAAGTTTTGTTTATGAGACAGTGTCTCATTATGTAGCCTAAGCTAGCCTCAAACCCACAATCCTCCTGCCTCAGCTTCTTGAATGCTGGGCATACCATCATATGCAGGAGGCCCAGCTCCCTGTTCTGCTTTTAATGACTTGACTTGCAAAAATCTAAGGAAAATTTCTGAGAAAAAAGCCATTTGTGTGCATATAACTTTATGTACAAATCCAGGGCTTTGATAATCCCCCAAAGTCCACAATAGAACCTCTAGAGCTGTTAATTAACTGAAGAGCCCAGTCATCGACTCTGCAAGAGATGCAACCTACCACCCAAGGCTGCAGTGCCACACAAGAACTAGAGAGCTGATCGTTTTGAGTCAAAGATGAGATTCCTTTGTCATGGGTTCCCTTCAGATATGCCGCCAGTAGGTGATTTGGGGGAGAGGATATCCTCATGGAAATGATTATCCTCTTTGGGACTGTTTCAAAAGCAATGTCAGTTTGTCCCTTAATCATTAGTAGATCAGATATCTTAGAACCAGGTAGCCTCCCATCCCAGCGCCATACTGGGGGTTTCCGCTGGGACTTGGTATTTGCTGTCTATAAAAGACGTGGGCACCCTCATGTTCCCACCTTCTCTGAAACATCAGAGTAATGTGATAAAGTTCTTACTTGACACACTGAGTGTTCTGTAATATGCTAACATTTCTATATCATGTTAGTCTTGCATTAAGCTAATATGACACTAATTCAAGATGACAGGGAAAATGACTAATACAATAAGACCTTCCACGAGTTCCCTGGGGCTGCCACACGTGTCTGGTTTAATTCACCTGAAACCACACATGGATGGGCAGTTCTCAGGTGCAGGGGATGCTTTGCAGTGGAAGTTCCCGGAAAAACAAAAGCAACAGATATTCCCCACCTGTATTTTCCTGCTCTCCCTCCACACTCCCACAGCTCAGCCCCTAGGATGCAGCCGTGCAAAGGAAGACTTCCTGACTGCATTAAGCTTTGGAGCTGCGGACGTGGGCCAAGGTCTAAACTCTGTCAATTATTGATGCTGGGCAAGTTACTTAACTTTTCTGAGTTTCAGTTTCCTGTAAGAAATACTCCACAACCTTACAGGGTGGCAGGGATGGGGGGGATGAAGTCCTGTACACTTAGGAAGTTATCTAGGACGGGATGGCAACGTGCTGATGACAGCAACATTTTTGCTGGACCTAGAAAAGGAATCTTTGAAAATCTTTGGGGCTCCAGATACTCTCAAAGTGAAATGGTACAATTATGATCATTTGTTCTTATTATGGCTTATTTCACCCAGGATAATGTCCCCAAAGCTTGTTTATATTGCAACGTATGTCCGTTTCTTTCCTTTTTAGGGCTGAGTAATATTCTACTGTATATGGCATACTTTGCCCATTCATATACTGCTAGGCATTTGGGTTGCTTGCATCTTTTAGCTGTTGTGGATTGGCCTACAGATATTTCTTTGGAAGCCGAGTTTCAGTGCCTATGGCTCTGAACCCAGAAGTGGGATTCCTGGGCTATGCAGTGATTCTGCTTTTGTTAGTTGAGAAATTACCACATAGTCTTCCACAGCAGTTACAGCACTTTGCATATCTACCACTAGCACACATGCTTTCTAATGTTTCCCTATTCTGTCGAAGTGATTTTATTTCTGTTTTTCATTCTGTGTATATGTATGGGCCCTGTGTGTGTTGTGTATGTGAGCACAGTGCCTAGAGTACAGAAGAGGTCAGCAGATTCTCTGGAGCTGGAGTTAAAGGGTGATGTCGGTGCTAGAAACCTAATGCAGGCCCTCTGAAAGAGCAGGAGGGGCCTCAGCCTCTGAGCCATATCTCTAGTCCTTAATTTCTTCACATTCTTGTCAATACTTAGTATTAGCCATTTTCCTTGCTTATCATTACAATATCCATTTACATCCTAATGGATAGCTTGTCCATAGGCTTGTTAGGCACTTACATTCCATCTTTTGTGAAATTTCTAAGTCCCATGCACAGTTTTATGAGATGCTGGGAATAGAACTCAGGACGTGTGCATGCTGGCCAAGCACTGTACCACTGACCCCTCCCCCTCAACCCTGTTTGTTTGTTTTCGTGTTGTTGAGGTTTAGGAGGAGCTGACGTGTTCCTGGAGTTCACCTTTTGCCAGATATATAGTTTGAAGATATTTCTCTCATTCTGCAAGCAGCTTTATCACCTTGTTGACTTTATCATTTGATGAAATCAGGTTTTGTTGTAGTACAGTTTTTTCATTTAATTAATTAATTAATTAATTTATTTATGTTTTGGTGTTCAATCCAGGAAATTCTTGTCAGATCTATCATCATCAAGTGTTTCTTTGTTTTCTTCTGAAAGTTTTATGGTTTAGTTCTTACAGTTAGACCATTGATCCGTTTTGTGTACATCTGGGGACATGGTGTATAGTAAGTTCAACTTTACTTTTTCTGTGTGTAGATATCCAGGTTGTTAAAAACACTGCTTTCCACAGTGAACACTTTTGGCCTTCCTTCCTTCCTTCCTTCCTTCCTTCCTTCCTTCCTTCCTTCCTTCCTTCCTTCCTTCCTTCCTTCCCTCTCTCCCTCCTCCCTTCCTCCTTTCCTCTTTCCCTTCCTCTCTCCCTTCCTTCCTTTCTTCCTCCATCCCTTCTTCCCACCTTCTTCCATCACTTCCTCTCTTCCTCCCTCCCTTACTTACTTCCTTTCTCTCTCTCTTCCTCTCCCTCTCTGCATTCTCCCCTTCTTTTCTTCCTTTCTTTTGGGACAGTGTCTTACTCTGTCACTCGAGCTGCTCTTGAACTCACTGTACAGCCCTGGCTGTCCTTGAACCCTGGATTCTTCTCCTTCAGCACCATAGATGTGAGTAACTACTGTACTGCAAGTAAATGTCATCTGTTTGTCTATTTATTTATTTATTTATTTATTTATTTATTTATTTATTTATATTTGTGGTTCTGTAGCTTGCACTCAGGGGTTTGGGCATGCTAGACAAGTGCTTAACCACTGAGCAATACTTTCACTTTATTTGTTTTATTCCACTTGCCTATTTCTTTTAAGCTGTGCTATTCATTCATTCATTCATTCATTCATTCATTCATTCATTCATAGACTCACTCTGTAACCCATATTGGCCTCAAACCTACTACATAGCCCAGGCTGACTTCAAACTTGTTATCTGCCCATCTCTGTTTTCCGAATGTTCTGTTCTTTGTGCTACCACGCCTGACTTTTCTTTTTTCTTTCTCATCATTTCTACCCTTTGGTATTTCTTTCTTTTTGAAAGTTTCTTCTTTTGATGCAAACTGGTGCGTTTGGTGCTGAGCTTGTCATTCCTATTTATCCCCTCATGCTGGTTTGATCATCATTGCTCTATAATTTTTTTTTAGTATTGGAGAACATGAACTGTGTTGTGCTTTTCTGAGACTGATGGCCATTTGGGACACTTTGAGAATTTGTATGTTTTTTCAAGATTGGCTTTTCTATTTACGTTAGATCACCCTGGGCAATGCTGCTGACGACGGCATTTAGAGGTGCAGGGTGGCTTGGTAGGCATCTTAGGGATGTGGGTCGGCTTGGGCAACACTGGTATCTTAATGACACAGTAGGTTTTCTGCTTCCTGAAGACCTGCAAATGTCCTTTGATTCCTCTGTGTTTGTTTCCCCTTTTCAGCGTGTGTCTTTCACCTGGTTCCGTTCATTTTAAGGATCTCACTCTCTGGTACTGTTGTAGGTGGAACTGTGTTCTTCACTTTCCTTTCTGTTTGCTTGAGGAGACTTATTTTCATCATCATCTTGAGTGGTGTTTAGTTTTTCTAGCTCAACTGTATGTTTATCTTTGAACACATGTGCAGAAAAACCCACGGGGCAGTTTTGGGCATGATTCTAGAACGAAAACTTGGCTTGGTCAATGTTGCACATTCTGATTTAAAATTTTAGGAGACTATATTCAATTTGTATTAATCTACATACCTATTGGTAGTGTATGAGCACGGGATCTCCTAGCAATATTTTTGTTAATCTAAGAAGTTAAAATATTTTTGTGTTTAAAACATTATTTATTATAGGATTGAGGCACATAAGAGCTTCTAGAGAATATGGCTATATACAAAAGACCTGCACAAGTTGACAAGAAGCTGCTGCAGTTGATATCTGTGGGGAAAAATGAAAGTCCGTTTTCTCCAAAGGAGCGACATGGGAATATCAACCACACTGCAGATAGGCCCCATACCCAGGATTATGGGGCAGAGCATAACAGACTTCATCATGTGCCTGTGTATGTGTGTATGTGTGTGTGTGTGCTTTTTGTTTTATTTTGGACTTTTTTTGTCTTAGTGGGTTGTTGTGGGATTTTGTTGTTGCTTGTTCTGATTTCTGCTTTTTGTGTATTTTCTTTTGAGAGAGAGGGAATACATGAGTTTGGTGGGTTGAGGGAGATGTTCAGAGGAGTTGAGGGAGGGGAAAGATATGATCAAAATATATTGTATAACTGAAATAAATTATTTATTATTGTGTGTGGAATACATGAATGTGTATGCATGTTTTCGTGTGTGAATAGAGGCCAGAAGTAGATGTCTTCCTCAGTTATATGTGGTCTACCTGTTATACTGAGACAGGGTCTCTTGCTTGAATCCAATTCAGCTAGCTCAGCTATCCAGCTTGCTCTAGGGAAATCCCTTGTCTCTGCCTCCCAAGCACCAGGATTACAGGAGGGCCACTGTGTCCACCTGCTACTGGAGATCTGAACTCTGGTCCACACTTGTGAGCCGGCACACGAATGCTCTTTTATTTAGACAGTTTCACGGTGCTGCGCAGGCTGGTTTTGAACTTATGATCCTCTTTCCTCAGCCTCTGGAATGCTGGGTATATGCCACTACACCAAGCATAATGCTGTACCTTAAGTGGTTTAATTAAGTTTTCATAATTATGAGTCATCTTCTGGGTATTTTTAAAGATACATATGCACATGTTATAAATAACTCACCCTGTGAGCTGTCTTATGTATTTCATGCCCACTTATTTATTGTGTGTGTTGTGTGGGTGTACTTGAACTTTTCTCATTAACTAACTTACAAGAACATTTTGTATTAGGCAAGACTTTGGTATATGTATCACATTACCTTTTTCCATTTTTTAAAATTTTATTTTAAAATAATGATATGTGAACATTGTACAGTTTTGTAGCTCCAAATTAAAAACATTGTTTTCTTTTTGATGATTTCACTCATGTACGCCGTGTATTACGATCAAGTTCACCCCCATTGTCTTCCCTTATCCCCCCTTCCATTCCAGCTAGCACCTTCTTCTTCCCAACCAATCTGCTTCCTTCTACCATGTCATATTTTTCCACGCAGGTCTTTCTGTAGCTACAGCTTCTGCGCTCTCATGACCGCAACGGCCATGCCAGAGCCAGAAGACGGTATTTTATAGCACTATTCCCAAGCGCCTTGCTCTTACCTTTTTCTGCCCGCCCCCCACCTCCTCGCTTCTGTGATGTTCCTTGGGTCTTAGAGGTGGTGGTGCAAGAGTCACATGTAAGATTCACCATTGTCCACAGCCAAAAGAAGCAACGACCCAACTGGAGAGCAGTACCAGTCTGTGTTTAAATGTCAATCTTAGGAGGTAACTTAACGCCATGTCCATTCGTTACAGCATCAGTAGTGGGTTCTCCACTAGGGCTGTGACCTTCCGGGCCACAGCCGGCGGGTTTTTTTTTTTTTTTTTTTAACAGCACCAGACTTGTATCTCCTTCCATGGAGCGGGCCCCAAGTTCCATCTGAAAGCAGGCACGTCTCCTTTGCAGCAGAGGTCACATCCTGTATGGTGGTGATAATGAGTTCTCAGCTGGGCGAGGCTGGCGATGGGTTCTCCCCTCCAGTCGCTGCGCAGCACTTCTGGCAACATGGATGCTCGTCAGCAAGGTGGACGTTTCCTGCTCAGTTCCGGCTACATTCCTGTGTCCCATATCCAAACCATGGGGTTCCTTCAGCAATAGATCCGGGTTCTCATACCGTCTGGTTCTTCGTGGCAAATAAGAGCAGTGAGAATGAACAGTCTGTATTCTTTTGGGGAGCTGCTGAGGTTTCAAGAATGCATGAAAAGTTATCTATCATTTGACACTGGATTTTCCAACCACACAGGATATCTCTCTTCAAGCTCTTATAAACATAGTTTCCTGTTAGCTTATAGAGTTTTGAGGCACTCTTAATTTTTGGTCAACCTTCTATTTCCTGACCTCCCTTTCTTCCTCCTTGGATGCCTGAAATGTTTTGCTTGTGGATTTTAGGGTTTATAGCATGGTTCCTTACAGTGTATCCACTGCTTAAGCCCCTGGTCAGATTACACGCCCCACTGACTCAGCATTTACTAGGGGGTGCTGGGTGGGTAAGAAGTGCATTAGGGCCGGGCGTGGTGGCGCACGCCTTTAATCCCAGCACTCGGGAGGCAGAGGCAGGCGGATTTCTGAGTTCGAGGCCAGCCTGGTCTACAAAGTGAGTTCCAGGACAGCCAGGGCTATACAGAGAAACCCTGTCTCGAAAAACGAAAAAAAAAAAAAAAAAAGAAGTGCATTAGGAGGACCCAGGGTGGTCATTCTCAGCTGCCTCGCCAGCTGTTACAACGTTTCCCATTGAGAATGCCTCCTCTCTACTGCCTCAACCCTGTAGGTTTTCACAGGTATCTAGATTCACTTCCAGCCTCTCTCGTCTTTTCCGACCGTTCTATGCCCCTGGACCAAATTGCTTTAATTTATTCTTCTGTCATATTTTCTTAGAAGAAGATTCACTCATTCAAGGAATATACCATTAACATTTTAATGAAACTATATGAGCTCTAGGAGTTTGTTGACCTAAAACAAAATGGCGTTGTTACAATGCTTAACTCTTCTGACTGCAGAGTTTGTTGTTGTTGTTGTTTTGTTTTGTTTTTTTGTTTTTTTGTTTGAGCTTTCCTACCCTTTCTTCTGCTGGGCCTGAATATTCTCAATATTATATTTTTGTAGATACAATACCTTTAAAGGGTTATTTTTTTCTATTTTCTAGTTTTGTTCTTCATGAGGTTTTGGTGGTTGAAACCAAGGTTGGCATGCCTGCTGAGCACGTCCTCGCCTGCTGAGCCGTTCTCCCAGACCCGCTTTATCTTTTTAAAATCTCTAATTTGTGAGTCATTTTTCTTTATGTGTTCTAATTAGGATATTTATAAATAGGAAGGTGTTCTCTCTATATGAAATATAAATATTTTATTTTATTCTCTTTCTTCCCGGAGGTCCTTTGTTGATCTTCTCAGGTTTCATAGGTGAACAGTTACATCAGATACACATAATCATTATTTGTCCTTTCCCTTCCCAGTTCTAACTATCAGGTTCATTCGGCTTTCTAAGCATCTAGGACAATGTTAGATATTATGGTGGCAGTGGGTATCGTATTTTATTCCAGATTTCAATGGGACTGTCATGGTAATCCGCTGGTATACGCGCTGATGAGTTTTTCTTTATGTATGTTTGAAGAAGTCATATTAAAGTCACATCTACTTTTTCATATTTTAATAGGTATTTTTTCCTAGCTAATACCAAGTACTGTTCCTCCCCCTCCCCATCATCGTTACCAGTGTCTTTGAAGATGATTCTATTATTTTTCTAAGATGACATGTGGCTGTAGTGAGCCCTAATGATCGGTCTTTGCATCTTAAATCTTGGCATATTATTCTTTTAGCGCGCTGCCAGAATGTAAGTGCTGATATTTTATTCAACACTTCTGCATTACTATTCATAAGTGAGAGTTAGTTTGTAATATGTGATCTATGTTAAGTTTGGATGGGAAAGTTGGAGCCAGCTTTGCAAGAAGAAGCCGGGACTGTTTGTTACTAACCGGGCAGTTGAAGCAGTGGTCAGAGTGGTCGAGCTGGTCCTCAAGGCTTGACGCTTCCCCTCCAGGTTTCTGTCTGGGTCTTTTTATATTTTAGGTGGCTCACTCCTTGATAACTTTCTAAATTAGTTCTAACATTAGTGTGTTTGGACTTTTGCCTTGTCTTGGGTCAGCTGTGATTAAAGGTTTTAGGAAATTGCCTGTTTCATTTCATTCTCTGAGCTGAAATTAAAATGCTGTCTTAGACTCCTTTGAATGATCTCTTTTATAATTGGCTTCATAATATCTTTTGAAATTTAATGAATGTTTTAACATATTCTGTTTTCCTCTTTTATTTATTAGAACACCCTGTGGCAGACTCACTTTATTGCGGTTTCTTTCTTTATAAATGAACTTTAAATTTTTGCTTACTTGTTTTTATGTATTTGGGTGTTTTGTATGCATGTGTGTCTGCGCACCACATGTGTGCCTAGCACCTGTAGAGGGACTGGCATCACAGACAGTTGTGAGCTGCTGTGTTGGTACTAGGACTTGAACCTGGATCCTCTGGAAGAGCACTCAGTGCTTTTAACCACTGAACCATTTCTCTCAACCTTTATCTTTGTTTCTAAAAAATTGGGTTTCAGATTTATTCTCTTGCTATAACTCTGCTTTTAAGGCATTACTAATTGTTTTTTTTCATTTTTTTAATTTTTGCAGTACTAATGATTGAGCTCATGACCCTGCACATGCTGGTCAAGCTCTTTACCACTGAGCTATGTTCTTTTTTCTTACCTTATATCTTGAAGTAGGGTCTCATTAGTATGCCCAGGCTGGCCTTGAACATGAGACCTTCCTGCCTTGGTCTCATGAGTATCTGGGATATCAGGTGGGACCAGCATTTCTAGCTGATTTTGCCTTTTGATTTCCTTAGATTTATTTGATTATTCTATTAGTTTAGTTTTTGATGCATTTTAATCTTTTCATTCTTTTACTGCAATGGCACATATAATATAAGCCTTGCTTTTTGATCCTGAATGTTTCTGTTGGTTTATTCTATGGATTTTCACACACAGTCTTCTTGTTAGGTGGAATAATCCACATTTTTTTAAAACTTGGATTTCATCTTAGTGCACACTTATTAATGTCTGCCCTTATTTCTTTACAACTCAAGAGCCACAGGCCCATCTGAGATGGATCAACTTGGAGATTATGAATGGGGTGTAGCAGCCTTGAACTTCTCTGCAGGTGATGGAGTTTCTGGGATGTTGGGAAGCGGAATCAGAATATTCAGAAACAATGCTCCCTCCCCAGCCTACTATTTTTCTCTTTCTGGGTTTAGAATGTGGCCTTGTTGACTCTAAGTTTGGGTCAAGAGATGGAGATGGGATGGCTGTAAATATTTTCTATGAAGGGTGTGGATTGCTTACACAGTCTTCCTGTTAGAGCAAAGCGTTCAGAAACCTTGATGTCAGCTCTGGTAGGACTTAACCTCTGTAGGCAGTGTCAGTAAAAGAGGCACCAAGGCCTCTGAGGGCCTTTCTATGTGTTTAATAGCAATTTTACTACAGTTTCTTTAATGAATGTGGCTGCCCTTGTATTCGGAGCATAGATATTCAGAATTGAAAGTTCATCTTGGTTGATTTTACCTTTGATGAATATGAAGTGACCCTCCTTGTCTTTTTTTATAACTTTGGGTTGAAAGTCAATTTTATCCAGCTTTTTTCTTCGGGCCATTTGCTTGGAAGACTGTTTTCCTTTTGGCTAAGCAAATCAGGATGAGCGAACGTTGCAGCAGATAGGCGTGGGCATCTTATTGAGATGCTGCTATCCCCATCTATGCTATGGGAAGGCAGAGGTGTCTCAGGCTGGCCTGGCTGTCTTGTCTGTTAAGCTTTCTTCTCAGGGTGGCCACTGCTCTTCATGCTTTCCTCTCTTCTGTCCTTTATGTTCCCTTCCTCTCCTCCTTGTCCTCTGTCATTTACTTTGTAGCATTTTCTTTATGCTTATTTATTTGTATGAGTCCTGCTTCCCTGAGATCTTGGAAAGTTCAATCTTCTCTGAAGAATATTGTCAAAATAGTAATGTCCTTTTAGTAAGATGTGATCGTTTTAAGTGTATAGGTAGGTGATAGATGAGGTCTGTTTGTCTGTTTCTCTCTGTCTCGCTGTCTCTGTCTTTCTCTCTCTCTCTCTTTCTTCCTTCCTTCCCCCCTCCTGTCCTTAAAAACAGGGTCCCATGTAGCTCAGGCTGGCCTTAAACTCACTATGTACTGGAAATTGGTCTTGAATTGGTCCTCCTGCCTCTACCTCCCGAGTGCTATGATTAGAGGCAGGTACCATCGACTTGACTCGCAGGATGATTTTTATAAACACACATGACTATGTTTCCATTTCCCCAATGAGACAGGGATTCAGTGATTACCCCCCAAAGTTTTCTCGTGGCACTTTGATGATTTGTTTACTTAAGCAGGATCTTACATTGCAGTCCTTGCTGGCTTCGAACTCATTATGTAATCCAGAGTGACCTTGAGCTTGTTCCTCCTATCTGAGCATGCCAAATTCTGGGGTTATAGGTGAGTGCTGCCACGCCTTTGCCTCCTACACTTTACTCTGCCAGATAAGCTTTTAGCTTCCTCTTCTTACTTTGCTAGTTTTTCCTCCAACTTTTCTTTGTGGTCTTGCTTCATAGAGAGTATCGTTTCTTTGAATTTTGGATCCAGGAGAGAAATGATGCTCATCCGTTTGACTTGCTTCTTACTGGTGTGTGTGTGTGTGTGTGTGTGTGTGTGTGTGTGTGTGTGTGTGTGTTTGTGTGTGTGTGTGTGTGTGTGTTTGTGTGTGTGTGTGCATGTGTGCGTGTACTCACACACAAGTGCATGCATGTGTATCTTTCTGTTNTCTGCCAGATAAGCTTTTAGCTTCCTCTTCTTACTTTGCTAGTTTTTTCCTCCAACTTTTCTTTGTGATCTTGCTTCATAGAGAGTATCATTTCTTTGAATTTTGGATCCAGGAGAGAAATGATGCTCATCCGTTTGACTTGCTTCTTACTGGTGTGTGTGTGTGTGTGTGTGTGTGTGTGTGTGTGTGTGTGTGTGTGCATGTGTGCGTGTACTCACACACAAGTGCATGCATGTGTATCTTTCTGTTGGTGTGAATGTGTGTGCATGTGGTCTTCATTTAGCATTTAACTTGTATTTTATGCACACAAGTCAGATAATGGATCCTTTGGAAGTTATAATTTCCCATTGAGGTGGTCCTTGAGGCGTTGTCATAGAATAGTTATTTGCTGAAGGATTCCAGGGCTGGAAGGAAGGAGCTGGGAGGAAGGCAGCATGAGTGGCAGGTGGGTGAGTTTCAGCCTCGCCTCCAGATTGTTTCTCCCAGAGTTCTCCGGGGCCTTGCGGACCCCTAGGCTCTCATGTGTTTTTTTTTTTTTAAAGAGGATGAATTAGAATCTTTCTTTATACTTGGTTGACAATAATGAGAAGACATGCTTCCCTTCCCTCTGTCTGACCAATTCATTGTAGTTGTCCTTTGAATTCAGGTCTTCTGATGTTCTCAGTCCTCATCATTCTGATTTAATTACTTTACATTTAGGATTTTCTTCAGTAAACAGACATCATCTCCTGATAGTCTGTCTACTTACCTACCTATGTACATGCCTATTTATCTATCATTGTCATCTGTCTGTCTGTCTCTCTGCCTGCCTGTCTGTCTGCCTGTCTACCTATCTACATACCTATTTATCATAGTCATCTTTCTATCATCTATCTATCTATCTATCTATCTATCTATCTATCTATCTGTCTGTCTGTCTGTCTGTCTGTCTGTCTGTCTGTCTGTCTATCTACCTACCTATCTACATACCTATTTATCTATTATAGTCATCTGTCTGTCTATCATCTATCTATCTGTCTGTCTGTCTGTCTGTCTGTCTGTCTATCTACCTATCTACATACCTATTTATCTATTATACTCATCTGTCTGTCTATCATCTATCTATCTATCTATCTATCTATCTATCTATCTATCTATCTATCCACCCATCTATCTCTATCTAATCATTTGTCATCTATCTATTTCTCTACCTACATATCTATCCATCCATCTACTTATCATCTCTCTATAGTTTTTTTTTCAAACATCCACAAGTAATTTGTTTTGTAGTTTGTGAGGCTCTGTCTGCCATATGCAAGCAGATCTGTCTCATAGGAATTGCTCTACTCCTGCTAGAACTAGAAATTCAATTAAATTGGACCTTGATTTGGGAATATAAAGTTAAAAAATTATTCGTATTACAAAACAGGTAAACACTGCACACTAATTATGAGCTAGCATAGGTGCTTGCCTGGACCTTCAGTGTAGCCCCTGAGTAGGCTGCCTCCTCCTTCCCTTGTGATCGTCTGGTGTGGCCACTCACTCCTATGCAGCTGTGATACCATGATTTTTTCTTGAAGGAGTCACAAGAACTCCTGTTCCATTGGTTGACGCCTCGGGGGAGGGTATTAGGCAGGACATACCTTACTCCCTTTCTTTGCACTCATTCTGTCTGAGGCTGATAAATACTTTTCCTGTGCATTCTGATCTCTGTGCTAGGAATTTGAATTGCACATATACAGTTTCTACCAGTGTACAAACCAATGGTCTTATGTTGACATTTTACACGTGATCATTATCTTTGCTTATCTTTGCCACTCTCTTGCTTCCTGTTTGTCTTCCACTGTCCCCTTCCTCAAACTAAATAGGCTCTTTTCACTTTCATGTCACATTCTCCACCCCAAAACTCACACTCCCACACACCCTAAACTCTGCCTATGAGAGAAAACATGTAGAAGTTATCTCTCTGAATCTGGCTTATTTTGCTGGGCATAAGGTCTCCAGCTCTAGCCATTTCCTGAAAACAGTGTAATTTCACCCCTTATGGCTCAGCACAGCTCTCTGCTGCATGCACACCATGCCTCCCTGGCCCGTTCGTTTGTTGATGGCCAGTTAGACCCGGTGCCTGTCTTGAGTATTGTGGGTAGTGGTGCTTCATAGACGTCTATATTTTGTATTGACTTGCGTTCCTTTGGCTACACATGCAAGAGCTGGATCACCCAGTATTTCTATTTTAGTCTCTTGCAGAGCTTCCGTAATGATTAGAATTTGAAGTTTGAGTAGAATGTAGTAACAGCTGAAAAGGAGTCGAGGTACTTTTCTCATTAGCAGTGCCAGAAGCAACAATTAATCCTGGCCTCCACGCCAGGCTCTTTACACACTCCCCAGCCTCTCGGTGTAGGCTTTTCTGAAATCCAACCACAGAGAGATTCTGTTGCTGTCAGTTAGAAATCTTACCTAAGATTTACATTTTATGTAGGGTAAAGACAAAGCTGTTAAAGCAAATGTTGAAATAGTGAAAGTGTGAGATGAAGGATGCGAGATGAAGGATGCGGTCAGGGGAGGGGAAACCAGAGAGGTGGGGTTAAATAGGAGTGACGAAAAGAGAGATGGGAAGAAACGCTGTGGAGAGAAGAGAAAAGAACAAGATGACAGGAACAGGGAAAGACATAAAAACAACAACAACCAAAACAACAATTAAAAAATAGAAGAAATTTTAAAAAATGAAAATAAATATGACAAAGTCATGTGCTAAAAGCACAGCAGAAATTAAAATAGGACGTACAGGGGGAGCTGGTGGGGAGGAAATGGAAAAAGAAAAAAATATTTCCTAACAACAAAAATTGTGTAAAATTGTCAGACTGACTGCATGAAGAGAAGA